>SNQJ01S0233292.1:0-14052 GCA_010110895.2 Picea sitchensis | reverse complement strand
AAAATGCAACTTCTTTTCTCAGGAAAAGTTCTTCTTCCTTCTCTCTTCAGGAACTCAGGCCACTGTGACCCCTCTAAAGGCAATAGATAGGTTTACATCATTAACGATCATAGGGATGACGAAAATAATGTGTAACACACCCTGCTGAGGAATACAGGCTGATAAGTAAAAAATGAAAAATAAACACACATGCTCCAAGGATCTTATTTATATACAGTCCTAAACTAATTAATTTTTACACGGTGCTAGGTGAAAGAAAATTTCCACCATAGCCATTCAAGTAACTTCCTAACTGGAAGCTCTTTTATTCTATCAGTGATTGATAGTAGATGATGCAACCGCGACAGCAGAACGATTACATCCTTCAGCTTTCCTCTGAAGGCTGAGGTTGAGATAAAGTTGGGAGGCTCCAAGATATGAAGGAAATTCCACTTCAAGTACTCACTGACTGCTCATAGAATGAGTGGAAAAATCTAGAAAATTTGTAATAGGTAGCCCGTTCTGCTCCATAGCTTCTTGCACAAAGCTAAATATCTCTGGTAAGCATAGGTGGTTGAAAATTCGATGCAGTTTGACTGGCCTCAGGTGATGGTTTCTCACTAACAGTCTCTGGGTAGGAGATAAACTGCCCCTCTGGCTCCTTTTCTTCTTCGTAGCTCTCCCAAGGATTAGATTCATAATCATCATAAATGGGAACCGTGGGAAAGCTCTACTCTTCATCATGCTACTCAGGATAAGCTCTTCTTCATCATGCTACTCTTCGAAGGTTTTCTCCTTTTAATTTTTCTATTGTTCCTGGTTTTACTAATGTTGTCCCTACTGTGGATGAATGGGGTGATTATTTGCCCATATTTAGAGAGTGTAAAGAAGACAATCCTGCTCAGAATCTTCATAAATTTCATGAACTCATGTATCAATGGGAGATACATCATGAGGATGTATTATTAAAAATGTTCATGATCTCATTAGCAAGAGATGCTTGTGAGTGGTATCATTCCTTACCCCCTGTGAGCATTTCCTCCCTGAGAGAATTTCATGCAGTTTTCAATAGGCATTGTCAAAAGTTTTATTCCTCTGTGTTTATTTGTCATAATCGTTGTGAGGAATATGAGGACCATGAGGAGGAAGAATATTGTTTGGGTAGGCTGATGGAGATGGTAAAATCACTCTCTACCAAAATAGAAATGTTCAAATTTGAGGAAAGCACAGAGGATTTTCCAGTCCTTGAAGCAGATGTTCTTGGCAGCTCTACTAAATATGATGATGAAGATTTCATAGCTGTAGAGGCCTTGCATTCTGCTCCTGATGTGCCTTCTGTTTCAAGCTTTGATGATTATTCATATGATGAGAAGAAGAGCCATGCTTCACAATTTGCTGACCTGGGGAGCAACCAACCAATATATGACAGATATGAATCAGATTTTGAGCTGGATATGCAGGATTTACAAGAGAATACGACAGAGCCTTATCCTATATTCATTAAAGAAAAATATTATGAGGAAATGGCGTGCAGGAATAGATTCTTTCCATTTCGAACCAGTGGATTCGCCAATCGATCCTTTAATCATGGAGTCACCATGTGAATGATATGCAGAATGAGTGTGTTTGGTCTTTGTTCACCATCAAAGACCAGATCTGATCTTTATGTCCCAGGGGGATCCAAGTGTAGCCAGAGGAAGTCACACTGAAACAATGGGGTATATATAGTGGAGTTGCCATAGTGGAGTCACCAGGTGCAAATGCAATCTTCAATGGTTATAATATTTGATGCACCTTCAGAATCATAAACTCATTTTCGTTCTACCCAGAGAAAAGCTTTAATTTGTCCCTAGCAATGATGCTAGAAATGTTAGCACCAGAAGTGACCTATGTATTACAGTAGAGGTAAGCCCAGTACCCATCAGTTTGTATGTCACAATGAATAATTTAAAGGGGGTCGAATGGGCGCAGGCTCAAGATAATATCGTTTTAACTCAGAAAACTAGACCAGCATGCACTCGCAATCGAGGTCTCGATTCAACTTCAATATGTAAGTTGTATTAAGGGTGAGCAGGAGGAAGAAATTAAGGAGAAATTGAAAATGACTTCTCTGGACAACAGTTCTTCTAGCAGCCTAAGGAAGAAAAACTCAGAAAACAAGGTCTTCTTGGTTTCAGAGTTCGGGAGACTGAAAACGCTATAATCAAGCTATAATCCAACATCCATTACAACTCATTCATAAACATCCATGTGAATCGTTCAATCATGAACATTCAATATAAGAGGCAATAAATCATGGAAACAGGAAGTTGACTTTCATTAAACCAGAAGTCTCAGATCGAATCACATAACTATATAACTAGAGTGATTTAAAAAAAACTTTACAATGCGGGAGCACAGCTCAACCATCGACCTTTACAAAATATAAAAACTGCATACATATACTCAAAAATTATGTAAACAATAGCAGAGGAATGCTCGAGCTTTCATGGCACTACATCTTCTCAGTCAGACTATGCATACAGTCTCTTTTGCACACGCCTTCCCCTGTCAGACGCAAGATCAGACTGTCTGGGCTAACAAATTGCCTACACGGTCAGACCTTTCTGACCTTCCATTCATGGGGGAAAGACGATGTTTCAACCACCTCCCCCCACTTTCATTAACTGCTTCATCTGGATCAAAACGAGGCTGAGTCAACTTGGAAACTAGAAAATGTGGCAGCCTTTTTCTGCAGCCAACACTGGTGTTTTAGCCTTTGGCATAGATTATGTGAATTATGCACCTTTACCTGCATGCGACCTCGGTTCATGAACCATCGCTTATATCCATAGGTGCTTCGAGATTTCATCCTTCAGGAATCCTCATATAACTTGACAACAGAATCCCCAACTCCTGATTTGACAAAATCGCCCTACTCGGATCAACGGTTGGGCTTTCTTTCCATTCGACGGCTGAGGATCCTCATGATGGGTGCCAGCCTTTCCACATGACCTCGGGCTGTGACCTTGGGCCCACTCTCGAGGGCTTCACGACTTCAGGCTTTGGGTGCTCTGATGTGAGCCACTCCCGACTCTCCTGATTCCTGAACTCCCGAACTAGAGCCTAGCGAGCGCTAGCTCCCCTCCGATATGACCTCTACTACGACCTGGGGCTCTATCCCCGAATGTTTCGGTACTACGCTTCTTGGGGAGTCGGGCATTGTGCGCCTTCCTCACCTCAAAATTTCTGAAGTGGCATTCTCCATGGTGACCTAGGGCTCTGTCCTTGAATGTTTCAGGACTTCGCTTCTCAGGGAGTCGGGCATTGCGCACCTTCCTCACTTCAAAATTCCCGAAGTGGCATTCTCCGATGTCCCGATATGTGTGCTCCTTAGCACAATGTGCCCCGACTTTGGATTACACACATTAGTGGGTTTTTAAGCCCCCTTCTTTCGCATTTTGTCACCCAAGGTCCAAATCCGAAGGAAAAACATCCCCCTACAAGAATATGTGATAGCAGGTTGATTGATGGTGTTAATGGAGGGCTTGTTGGCATGTATTGTTGAATTAATGAATTGTGGGTGGAGGTGACGTGCATTTACTACACATCACCTTTACTCCTCCCGTTGGCTGCCATCCTAGTTGGGCTATTGTTTGATCTTTATGTTGTGGTTATGCTCTGAACTTTTAGCAGGAAGGAACCGCTTGACCAACTCTTGTTTTAAGGAATTCGATTATAGGTATGTCTTTTTTTGGCCATTCGTGATTTTTCTCTGGTTATGAAATTATTATTGGCTCAGGTGTATGGGTTTTTGTTTTCCTATGTGCTGCAACTGCGTGAAATTTGGGTTCTGGAAATGAAGAGTGAATGGTTCTTCGTGTAACATTTTTGAGTTTGTCGAGGTTATTGGTCTTCCTGGGTGATAGTTCTTTGTTATCATTGTTGTTTGCTTGGAGGGTTTTTGTTTAGTTTTGGGTGGATAGTTATCTTCACGCACTGTCACTAATCTAGTCTCTGGCTTTCATGGGTTTAATGGTTGAAGGTTTTCTGCGTCACTATGTTGTGTTTCACTTTGACATTGGTTGTTTCCACCACTAAGGGTCATGAAGTGAGTGTTCTATTCTTAACTTAGCCCTGTCTTCACCTCAGTATTGTGGTAGTTTGGATGAAGAACACGAGGGTTATACACTACGTGCATTAAATAAATTTCTTGATCGAATGAGAGCCTCACCCTATTTTTTTTCCCCCTGCCATGGATTGTTACATGTCCGCAAATGAATCATGTCTCTCTCTGTGTGCACACCCTTGGCCTCGAAAGTTCCACCATTACGAGGAGTTGGCTATGTTCCCTGGTGTTGGCTACATAGTAGACCCTTAACCCTCCAATCTCAAATTTTGTAAAGGAGATTGTTGTGCCTGTCAAGTTGCTACGGGTTATTATGGATCGAATGTTTGGTCGATTACTTGTGAATACAAATTCACCCAGTTGGTCATATGGCAGTCCTGTTGATTTAGAATTTAGTTACTGCATCTATGATGATAAGGATAAACCCTTCATTGTCAATTGCACTTTCAAAAGATATATCCACCCTCCTTATGTTAATAGCTCAATATTGTTACTGGAAAGGGCCTCTGCCTCGATTCGATTGGATGCGTGGTTATGCATAACTACCACAACTTGTTCGGTTGATTGATTTTCTACAACAGTGGCAAATTGTTTGGTTGATATACAATCACTAGTATTTGCACTAATAATTTTTGGATGATAGTTGGAATTGGTTATAAATGCTTGGTGTTACTCACGCATGTCACGTTTTGTGTATGGTATTTTGTAAAAAGAAATATTGGGCATGGTAACTATGGTTTTCTTGGGGCCAAATGATCATTGGACTGGATAACTATAGAAAGTATATCCACTACATTCTTGTGCTTGTTGATTGTATAGATGTGAGTTTGCACAACATAGTCGATCACGGTGTGACTAAATCCAAGCAATATTATATTAAATCGATGACTCAGCCGATATGTTGAGTTATTACCATGACTGTGTGTTTGTTGTGTTAAGTGGAAATGTTGCATCGTGGGATTTTGTTAGTTGTGCACTATGTGTGGTATGGATAGCTTGGTTTTCACACTCAAGGATACCCAAAGAGTTTTAAGAATGTTTATTTATTGGAATCAACCATTGGTTTAAGCAGGCATGTTGTTGATGATAGTCATGTTGGATGGGTGGTCCAGTTTTTAAGTCACATTGAATTGTTTCTTTTTACAGTGGCAGAACCACATTGCCTGGGAAAAATTACCCTGTGCATAGCTTGTGTCTAAATGGTGATTGTGGGTTGTATGATTAATTATCATTTCGGGTGTGGCGATCTAGTCTTGATTATTTTGGTTACTACCTATACATGTTTAATGAATATCATTGCATTTAAATGATAAACCTGATTGCGGGATAGTGATTTCATTGTTAATTTGAAAACATGACCTTTGAAGTATTATCGTGATTGAAGAAATGCATGGGCAGTGGTTGATTTTGATAGTTACATGTTGGAAATGGGTAATGTGCATAAATTGTTATAAAATTCAAAGTATGTGAATGAAGGGAATAGAACCTCTTGCAAATTGTATAGCATGCCCATTGTTTTGTGATGGCACTGTGTTGGACATTTGATTATGAACAGTGAACTTGTTAAATACACAGAAATTATTATTTAGTCAAGTGATTGATGGTTGATGCATCTCCTTTCATAGAATGTTTTATGGATCACTTAATTAATTCCATGAATAGTAATCATCCTCCTTCGCTTCCATTATTTCACTTTCCGCTAATTACAAACCTCGTCACCTCTCATATTCCTTTTTCATTCCCTGTTCTGAGATTGATTATAGTCAAGACAATTTATGTGTTAAAATGGACGAAAGTGGCAGTGTCTTGTGTGGATTGCAATGAGGTTTTATTGGTTTTCTTTACAGTTGATTGTTGTTGTCATTGATCAGTGGCCATTTCTTCTCCCCTTTCATTATATCATATTTTAGCTCATTACAAACCCCTCACATATCC
Organism: Picea sitchensis; assembly: GCA_010110895.2. Lineage (NCBI taxonomy): Eukaryota > Viridiplantae > Streptophyta > Pinopsida > Pinales > Pinaceae > Picea > Picea sitchensis. Next base: position 8,030 of record SNQJ01S0233292.1, on the reverse strand, counting down.
CAGGACCCTGTTTCACCCCCCTGCTCGTTGATTAACAGTAAAACAATTTGTATGGATTAGATTGCATGAGTCGGATACATTCTGAGCCAAATATATTTCATATTTTTAAGAGTTGTCATGTATGGTTATTTAAAAGACTATTTGCTAATTGATCATGCATGTAGGATGAGTTTTTTCAGTCGAGGTATCCATGGCCAAGGAAACAGAGGTAGAGGTAATTGGAACTGAGGCCCAAGAAGGCCCAAGTTATCCATACATTTTGACGTTGATTCAAAAGAGCTTGGATGATTGTTTCATGTCATATTATTTAATTGGATTGGGCAGGGAATAGTCCAACCTAGGCCCGAGAGGCCTCCTTTCCAAGCCCCGCAAGCACCTAACATCCCTGTACATCCTCATGTCTCATTACAACTCGAGGTCCATGAAAACGGTGGATGGAAAGAGATTGTCCACCCGGCAGTCTCCCAATATCGTGGTTGGTCCAACTTATCCTTGCCTGCTCCTCCGCCTTTGAACCCCATTGTCTAAACTGCCCCTAACCACTCGCCAGTGCAATCCTCCCATGCTAGCAAGAGATTGAAGACTGAATCCATCCATGCACTTGATAAAGGAAAAGGAATTGCTTCCCCTTCCTCACCCTCCAATGACTCTGACAAATATTTGTCTTCCCGGATGCATTTGAGGGACGATTGTTCCCACGTGATCAGCGATATTAAGCCTAAAGGCTCTGCACATCCTAAGGAAAATTCAGGAAAATCGAGAGGTGACAGCAGCAACCAAGGAAAGGTTGCATCTCAGACTAGGAAATATGGCTTTTGAGTTTTATGTTATCTATTGTTTCATGACAATTGAATTCGTGGATCTTTGGACAACATGTTTATTTTGGATGTATGAATATTATTTTGAAATAATTTCAAATTTCATGAGTTTTAAATTGCCAAAAGTGAATATGTTGATGGGAGGCACAAGGAGGTGTCTTTTTCTTAACTAATGGTTATGTTATGATTGTTATGATTGTTATGAACCAAAGGGAGTTACAAGGGGTCCCACCTACTAGTTATTATTTAATTATGACCCTTTATTATAATTATTACGTTTCCCCCTAACTAAAGTTATTTGAGTCTTTTAATTAACTTAACTAATGAATTGGTCCAACTTCTTCAACCAATTCTAACTTATTAAAATCAAAAAGGAAGAGAGGAATGGGAGGAGGATAGAAGAAGAAGCATGCTAAGGTTTTCTCTTTGAGTTTATGTTGAGATAATTCAGTTTTCATTCATTCATATATTCATCACAGCCTAATTCTCTTTTATGATAGCAGGGTCTTATTGTAGACATCAATATTCAGGGCTGAATCAAATCATTCAGAAACTTGTTCTTCAGAGGTGTTGATCTATCTTTGATAGTCTGTGTAGACTTGTATGTTTGTGAATTAATTTTCATGACTGATAAAGGATATTGTGCAGAGTCGAGTGGGCAGAAATATGTGGCAAGATGATCCATCTTTTAGAGTTCATTTTTGGTTTTCTGTCAGAGGTCCTTTTGTATGTTCCATCGGGGATGTCTAAGTTTGACTTTGGTCCAAGATTTTTGTATGATATTTTGTAATGAAAATGACTCTTTGGTGAATTGGAATCAAATAAAGGATTGCTTTATGCCTCATCTATCTTGATTATCATCTTGGTGTCTTTACTTTTGTTCTTACATTTATTTCAACAACTAGTATATTCATAAAATTACATAAAAAGTGAATTTCCATCAAGCTTTTTGTTGAATAAAAGACTAGCCTAAGCACTTGTAATTAATACTTGTGAGTTAGGATGTTATTTTTGTTGGCTATAAACATAGGGTGATATTCCTGTCTACTTTGAATTAGCCAAGTAAAGTCTGAAAATGCTTGAGTAAGATCAATTCATATAGTTTCATCAACAAGGGTCATCATATTGTATCTCGTCACTGATAAATGAGGGAAACCCACTCAAATATCTCTGTGTTAGCATTGAGATTCATCCTCAGATTGCAGGAGGATAAGCCCATTACCCATTAGAAATGTTTGGTGGATGTTTTATTTATGTGAGTGGAGGTCAAATGAGGAAAACTCAATACAGGAATGATTTCAACACAAAACTGGATAAGTAATGCATAGGGAAGTGAGGGCCTCATTAAATTCAGTCATTGATTTGAGTTTAAGAGTGAGAAGAGCAAAGACCTAGTGAGAGGGGTGAACAAGACTGCTATGGGCATCAGGCTTTCAAGCAGCTTGGTCAATAAAAACTCAGACTCAAGAGCACTCCTGAGCTCAAGCTGCAGACAATGAAATATGTCCAAACAACAAAGTCACAATAGAATAATAATCAAACCTACATTATCATGCAACTACAACAACTCGATTGGATCCTCCATGCCCGAGTCATTCAATGTGAGAGGGAATACGATAACAAGGAAGATGACTAAAACCGGTCGTGATACCATTGTAATCAAACCTACATTACAATAGAATCACAACGCTCGACTCGATCCTCCACTCCTGAGTGTTTTAGCATAGTTTTTTACAGAGATGAAAAGAGGTTGACTTCTATTAATGTGAAAGTATCAAATTAGATACATAACCAAAGAACAGTTCTGGTATCAAAACATTAAAAAATAGAGAGCTTTGCTCAACCAGTTGACGACCATAACAAAATATCAAAACTAACTATGTATACTCAGATGAGTCCCTGACTATCAGGAGTGTGATCTGAATACTACATTCAAAGCATTGCGTCTGAGCAGTCTTCTGTCAGACTGTGCATGTATCCCTCCGTTAGACACGAGCTCAGATCAGTATGGTTCTACGGGAAAATCTGTCCATAGGGGTACCACGGGCTGATAGTTCAGTCCCCACGGTCGGGCCTTCCATGCCTTCCATTTATGGAGTGAGCTTAGTTTTTAACCACCAAACCTACCTTCCATTAACTACTTTTCCTCGGGGACTCAATGAGGCCTAAATCTCAGGGGGTGGCCACATGCTTCTCTCAGATAGAACACCATATAAACATGTGATTGTGGGGCTGCTCATAAGTGGTTTGGGTTCAGACTGCTTTTGGGCCCACAATCCACCACCTTTCACCACGTAACACTTTTGCCTTACCATGGTTTCAATTGCGAGACTGCTCAATAAAATTATCACCCGAGTATGTTGCATCCCCACAATGGACTATGGTCATAGATCTGGTCCTGATATGAGATTTGGGCGCACCTTCTAGATTTGGCACCACTGCCAAGATTTAATCACCCACCAACTTTAGGATCTGCCAAAAGTGTGCCTTGGGATGGGGCGCTACTTTTGGCATTGAACAATAACATCTCTCATAGGATGATCTGATGTGGAGGCTTATCATCACCATGATGATATTTCACAGACCAAGAGGTGACATGTGTCACTCAAAAAAAAGATGAAATTATGTCTAAAACACTTGAAATGAGTGCCATGCGTTAGTGCTAGAAGGATGCCACTTGTCTGTGCTGATGGCTGCCACGAACTTGGTGCTCAAGGGCTCAGGCACTATCTCCTTTTCCTTTGGCTCCTCTATGTGCTTTTACCTAGATTTGACGATCCACTGATGCATGGACTCCTAATTTTGATGGCTACGATCCCTTTGGGACTCTAGCCTCTGAGAAAACCAAATCTCAAACCTCATCCTCCTCTATGTGCTTTTACCCGAAGATATGGATCTGACGACACGTGGCCCCTTAGATTGACGACTAAGAATTACTTCAGACCTTTATCCAGAGTTCGCGGATCTATGCCATATGTCCCCTGGATATTCCTTTAAGTAAATCCTTCGGAATTGAGGATCTGATGATGTGTGGCCCTCGCAGGTCGACGATCCAGATTCATTTCGGGACTTCGACACTTCGACATTTCGGCACTTTGGGACTTTAGGCTTCAACCCTTAGGGAATTTTCAATGCACAAATCGTGCAAACCTCCGAAGTAAAAATCCCTGAAATGCTTGATCTGGTGATGCATGGCCCCCCGCAGATCAATGGTCTAGATTCATTTTGAGCCTTTGTCACTTCGGTGCTTCGGGACTCCGACACTTCGGTCGCTTCGGGACTTCGGGCTTCAGGATTTTTGAATACTTGACTTCCACAATATTCCGGAGCACTGAATCTCGAAGTGAGGGATATTCCTCCACGCGTTCCCATCTTTTGATGGATCAGATATGATTTCGGTACTTTGGCTCTTCAGAGATTCCGGAGGTAGTGCCTCCAACATCAACAACTTCTATTGATTTCAAGATCAATGATCCATAATTTCTTCGGGAGTCCGGGATTCAGCTCTTCGGGAGTTTTACGCACTTCTCACTTCGAAACTCTTGAAGCTCATCTCCCTGAACACTTGGATCAGTTGCCACATGTCCTCTTAAAGATCAATGACTCACACTTTTTTGGGGGATTTTCTCCAGCACTATGCTTCACACAACATTAAGATTTTGAATGCCCATGAGCTGCTAATATGAAATCCACATGGAATTCCCACCGTTGAAAGACGAACCTGACCCTTTTGCTTGATTCGAGTCCAGAACAGACCTCTCTGAGTATTGCGCCTTGAGCCCGCGGCTGCGGCCTGTGTAAACAAAGTCTTGGATGACTGGATATGGGTTTGGAAAACAAAAGGACTAGAGACTGAAACAAAAGAGGCAAGTGTTCATCCTCAGGAAAAACAGAAAGGCTTGAGCCAAAATTTATTTCGGGTAAGACATTAAGGGAAACCAGGGCGCATAAACGAAAAAGGGGCAAACAGAAAACCAATTTTAACAGTCGAAAGGGACAAACTTCAAGACTTGGCCTACAAAAAGGAGAGAGACAAAGAAAGGAATTATTGACAGGGCCACCCAGAACCTCATAATCCTCCAAGTTTTGCAATTCATAAGTGTTGTTCGGAAAAACCTCAGAAATATTGAAGGGGCCAATCCACAAGGCTTCAAATTTACCATGTTTTCCCTTGTATTTCTTGGGTGCATCCCATTTGAGAACCATATACCCCATCTAGAAAATTTCCTAGCTTGCGCTCTTGTCAAAAGCTCATTTTTTTTTTTTTTGGTGATCTTGTGCTTTATCAAGCAGTTGCTCCCTGGTCTGTTGCATTTCTACCAGCTACAGTATCCTCCTGATCATATCATCAAGTTCCCCTTGATAGTCCTAGAAGAATTTCGCCACATTCAAATAAATTTGGGTAGGAAAAATAGCCTCAACCCCATACACCAGTTGGAAAGGATAAATTCCCAATGATCTCTTGGTTGTAACTTTGTCAGACCATAATGCAAATTTTATCTTTGAATCCCAGGATTTCTTGTTGTCTTCTAACATTATTTTGATGATATTTATGAGGCTCTTGTTAGAAGACTCTTCTAAACCATTTCCTTGAGGGTAGTAGGGAGTAGAATGGACTAGTGTGATCCCATACTGCTCACAGAAATTAATTAATGGCTCAGCTCTGAAAGAGGCAGCATTGTCTGTAAAAATCTTGTTTAGACAGTGAATTCTGGACATGATGTCTTCAAGGAAACTTATGATCACCTTGTGAGAGGCACTCCTTGTAGGGATGGATTCTATCCATTTGGTAAAATAGTCAGTGGCAGTCAAAATCCACCTGTTCTGGCCACTTGAGGTTGGGTGGATCTCTCCAATGAAGTCAAGAACCCATTGTTGAAAAGGTCCAGAAACCACTACATGTTTCAAAGGCAAAGATTTAAGGTGTTACTTTCCAGCAAACTTTTGACACTTGGTGCAAGCTCTAATATTTGCGCAAACATCGGTAAAAAGGTTGGGCCAGAAATACCCATCTCTGAGGATCTTATAAGTTGTGGTCCTCCAAAAATTATGTCCCCCACATGAGCTATCATGAAAATCAGTCATAGCTCTTTGGGCTTCTTGTGGGTCTAGACACCTCAACAGGACTCCCAGAGGATCCTTCCAGTACAAAACTAGATCAATGATACAATATTTGATTGCTTTGAGTTTCAAATATTTTATCTTGTTTTTGTCCAAACCATCAGGAGGCCTCAAATTCTGTAGGAAATATATGATATCTTTGTGCCAGGGGCATCCTGCTAAGTTGGGGCTAACATGAGAGTCTTCAACAACAATCCTAGTTTGCTGATTTTCTGAGTCTACATTCATGAAATTAACCCCCAATGCTTTGCAATTTGATTCAGTCAGCAACCTGGCTAAACCTTGGCCTTTCACCAATTTGGTGGCTTTTATTTATAGGTCAAACTCCAAAATATTGGCAATCCACTTGCTTCTCTTCCCATCTATATTAGACCAGATCAATACCTCCTTCACTGCAGGCAAGGGGACATATGCGATAATTTTTTGAATGCAAAACATAGATTCTGAAAGCCTTGAGGGCCTTCACCAAAGCATAGGCTTTCTTATCCATGACATCGTATCTCATTTCTGCATCCCTCAATGCTCTACTGAAAAAGGAAATAGGTTGTTCCAAACCTTTTTCATTTATTTGTAGCAAAACAACAGCCAGTGTATCAGATGAAGCGAAAGAAAGTATCAGAAATTCCTTAGGATAGTCAGGGTTGATGAGCACATGCACTTCAGTCAAAGCCCTCTTGATTTGGTTGAAATAATTCCTGGACTCATAAGTCCATTTCACTTCATTCCCCTTTCTGAGCATGGTTGTAATTGTTGGACACACCTACCACACTTAGAGGGGGGGTGAATGAGTGTGGGGCTCTTTTTCCCAAACTTCCCGCTTACACAAAACTCATTAGTTAACATTCAACATTTATTCATTACCCATTGTTGTCATTTATAACCAGTTAGATGTGAACATATATCAGCAACATATATCATCAATATATCATCAATAAGGCATCATCACAAGGAACACAAAGGACACAAGATGTATGTACAATTTTATTTTTATTATGGACAACAATCTGGGGGTTTATCAACAAAAACTGAATAGAGTAAAACTCTATGAGAGAACCAGCTCTATAATTCAAGACTCAGCATACACCCTTAGCACCAAATGAGATGAGGAAAAAATCCTCAACAGATATCAATCTGTCAACAGGTACGTGACCTGTCAGTAGTGCATCCCATGTGTGTACGCACCCTGGATCACTACATCACATGTATGTATGCATCCAGTGTATACAATAGCCTACGTATACCTTCTGGGTTGTTAGGGTTTATCCTTCAAGATCAACTTAGATCATCTGCAAACAATATATCATTCTCCTCTGTCTCTGACTGTCCAATCTTCCCACCAGCTAGTCACAACACATCCAAGCTCTCCAATAGCTTGCTCATGATCCACAATAGATCAATATGAATTCTATCTCAAACATGTATAAACATCTAGTATACCAAAGAAATCATGTCACCACTGAATCAAAAGAGTATTGCTCACTCCATCAACCAAATCAACCAAACTGAACCACATCATAGAAGCCATACCAAGAATGCCCTAAGCATTCACAACACATCAAACAATAGTATCCATCAAGACAATAATGTAACCATACCAGTGTCTCAGTGATAGATTTGAGGCCATAGAATGCAGACTAGAACCTGCCTCATCATCCAAGAGCTTGGCACCATCTCAAACACAAGTATTCACCATTCTATCCATTGTACACGCCCTATCCTCATACAGCCCGCGTGTGTATGTGCCCTGGCCCATTACAACCCGTGTATACCTCAGAAACTAGGGTTTTTGAAGCTCCGAGAATTTTTCCATCAAGATCTCCGACATTGTCGAAACTTTGATGCGTCCATGAAATCCTCCTCTTTCTCTCTTTCTCAGAATATATCTTCAATCATGCTCAAGAGATGCATACCAAAGATGCTCTCACAAGAAGCTCTTCATCAATACTCCAAAAGATATTCTCACAAGAAGCTCTCCATTGATCCACAAAAAGGATGATTAACAAGAGTCCATAGCTATCTTATCTATACTTTCATCCTCTAGGTCACTTTACCCATTTTTAGGTTACTTAACCCATTTCTAGGTCACTCAAC
>SNQJ01S0233291.1:0-11387 GCA_010110895.2 Picea sitchensis | reverse complement strand
AGAGACATACAGCTCGAGCTAAATGAGGAATTCCTAAGCTCAGCTACAGGACTACCAACTACAGGGAAAAGGTGGTTTAAAAATTCCAAAGTAGATGAGGTGTCGTGACCACTCCTATTCACATCAAGAAAGATTGTTAGCTGTGATAGAGGTATGCCTGTCATTGCCCTCAAACTCAGGTGGCACGATCTTTTGGAAATTGTTAAGCAGTTTGTGACCTGCGAAGGTCCTTATGGCTTGGTATTTCTATATCATCTTCGGTTATTGATGAATTTTATAGACTACCCTCTTAATATGCCACATTATCTTTTGCGTAGTTTGTACAGGATGTCCAAACGATTTAAGCATGAGAAGGATGATAGTAGCCTTTTCCATCACTGCTTAATCAAAGTCATTATCGTTCATCACTTAAGCCTTAGTGGTGATTGTTGGCAAGCCTTCCTATCAAGGAATGGATTTTCCACCCCCGAGTGTGTTCTAATGGATAAATCTATGGTCACTGAAACACTGGTTGAGCCAGCCATGCCATCTCCTACCCTTTTTCCCCCTGTCAAACCCTCAAATTGCTCTGACATGGACCTACCCGATACCGTGGCCGACCCATGTGTTAAAGAAAATACTAAGGCTGTCAAGAGGCCTGTGAGGAAGAAAGGCAAAGGTGATACTGCTGTCAATAGTAAGGGAAAGAAAAATGCATGATGGATATCGAGATGTGCTCAGAACAAGCCTAAACAAATCACTGTCCAAATCCTATCGTCTTGAGTGAGGATTCAGACTCAGAGATCGAACGTTTCCTAGCTGAGGAATACCCCTACTCTCATGGACTCTGCTCTATGGAACCCTATGACTATGTCTCCAACTTACCTCCGTGCCTCAAGAATGACCCTAACTACTAGGGAATTAAGCTTCACAATGAAACCCCTGGTAACTTGAAAGAACCCTCGCCTTTAATGCCAAAGCCCGATCAACCACCTTGCACTCAATGTAATGCTTGGCTTGAATGTTATTACACCGAATTTCCCCTGTTGCAATCTAAGATCAAATCATTAGAGGAATGGGTGACAGTGCTGTCAAAGGAGAACGACGGGCTACAAGCCAACGAGAAGAAACATAAAACTATTGGTTCAATTGTCTTCAGGAATGTCGAGGTAGCAATGGATTTTGTCAATTCAAATTTATCATGATCGAATCATTTTCTTACTGCCCAGGTATTTATTTCAACATCGATTTCGTTTTATGATTTGGTTTGAATTAATATAACCGATTGGGTTTGCTTTTAATTAGTTCTATTCGTTTTAATAGATTCAAAATGATTCTATTATTTTCGAATTACCAAAAACGATTTCGTTATGAATCATGTACACAAGATTTGTTTGCTAAACTCAGAAACAACTATGATTTGGTTAATGCGATTTTATTGTTCTCAGATTAGTATAAATGATTGATTTGTTTTTTATTCTGTTTGGTTTGCTTTTGAAACAATTCTGTACATTTGAATTAGAGTAGTTGATTGGGTTTTGCTTTTGTTTAGTTCTGTTCAAATAGATTCAAGAAACGATTCTGTTTCGTTTTGAATAAATATTTTCGTTTTGGATTATGATTGCATTCAACCTGTACAGAAGATTTATTTGGTAAACTCGGACATAGTTATGCTTTGATTGATATGATTTTGCATTAGCATATCAATTGTTTCAGCCCTAAGTTAGTTTGATTCATTTCTTTTGGTTTGATTTTGAAACGATTCTGCATGTTTGAATTAGCATAGTCTTTTATGTATGCAACACATCAATATCAAAGATTGGTTTGATAAATACAATGTAATCTATTGATTCGCAAAACGACTCTGTTAGTTTTGATTTAAAAAAAAATGATTTTGTTAAGTTTTGGATTGATATATTTTGTCCGTATTGAAATCGTATGAAAGATTTGGCTAAATCGATTACAGTCTGTTTGAAATTGATTCAAAAAACGATTTCATTGGTTTCCAATTGTCAATCGATTATGTCTGCTCCGAATTGGTAATAAAAGTTGTGTGACAGATCGTACATATCCTGTTATCATTTGATTAATTCAATTACGATTTCATTTGTTTCAAATTGGCATAAAGAATCTGGTTACATCTAGCATGAACGATTTGCATTGTTTTCAATTAGCAATTAAAGATTTGGTTTAATAGGTTGAATATATTTTTGTTATCATTTGGACTGATTAAAAACGATTATGTTTTCAAATTAGACCAGCTACAGAATCGCAAGATTTTGTAGCTAGTCTTAAAATTAGATTTTTGTTAATTTTATCAATAAAACATTATCTAAACTTGTGTATTCTTGTCTACCTTCAGGTACCTACGAATTTCAATTGCAAATTGGGCATGCTGTGACAGTTTAGAAGATACTTTTTGTGATATAGTTTTGTTTTAAGGTGTTGGTCATAGGCAGCAATAGAGACTTGGGAGATTATTCCCAGATTTTTTGTAAACTGTTTTTGTTAATTCCCACAGGGATGTTTTACCCTGTGGTCTTTAAATACTTTTTATTTTTTGTAATGAACCCATCATCACTATTGGGAGAAGAAAGAATTGGACTTATGAGGATACAAACTGGGATGAAAGTTGATGTTTTGTAACAACTTTAGCTTTCAATATATCAAACTTTTATTTCAAGTTTTCTTCATATCAGTTTGCAATCAATTATCGACTACTATAGCTATCATAATTCTTTGTAGGTTGATGTGATTTGGCTTATGTGTTGTCCATATCTGATTTCTCTTATTTTAAAGTACAACAATTACTTTGTTTCAATTTAATGAATTAAAGGTTTATCTTCTTCGTTAAATGAATCATTTTGTACAAATCTTCGCATATGGGTTTATCTAATTGTGATGATTTGTAAATTATAAGATTGCTGTCATTTTTTATGTCTTGTTTGTCCTGTTGTTTATATTCAAGGAACACTGCTGCTTCCTGTTTACAAGAAGCTTGTGGAAAATCTGGTGTGGGTTTCCTCTCATCGAACAACTGAATTGGATACTTTGCATGGGACAAATTGGAAAGCGTTACTTCAGTTTAGATCGTTATTTGCAATTTGATAGATAATAAATTCGATAATTTTCAGTAGTATAGATAGATGTATAGTTTAGTTTTATAGTATAGATTGTTATTTTAATTATTCATCTTTGATAATTGTCATTTTATTTTTGTTTCATAAAGTTATAAAATTAAAAAATAATAGCTTTGTTTGTTGTTATAGGAACTCCACAAATGGTTTTTCGGGTTTTCAATTTAAAATCCGTAATTTATAAATATTGTACATTTGTAGTTGGGATCTAATTATGTTGATAATTGAACATTTAATTTCATAAAATTATTGTTGTATATTAGGCAATAGTATATATATATATATATATATATATATATATATATATATATATATATATATATATATATATATATATATATATATATATATATATATATATATATATATATATATATATATCATATTGTTTATTAGTGTGCTTTAATTGTTGTTTTCATTTTAGATTAGTTCTGCTAGTTAGTTTTCTTTCATTTTCTAGGACTTAGATGGAAGTAATGGGTTAGCCTAAATAGGTGGATCTAATTGAGGTTTTCAGTTTTCAATTTAAAATCATGTCGTAAATATTGTACACACATGTTGGATGTTGGGATCTAATTCTGTTGATAATTGGACATTTAATTTCCTTAAAGTATTGTTGTATAATATTAGGCAATAGGCGTATATATATATATATATATATATATATGTATCATATTTGTTTATTAGTGTGCTTTAATTGTTGTTTTTCATTTAGATTAGTTCCTTTAGTTGGTTTTCTTTCATTTTTTTCTGGAACTTAGATCGGTAATGGAACCTTCTAAACTCCTTGTCAAGGTGGATCATCCCAAGCGGCTTAGGTTATTTAGACAACCTCGGATCGGATCTATTCTTCTAGTTGATGGCTTGTCAAATTTTCCCATCAACAAGTTTGTGCATTGGCATAATTTATTGGTGGACCATTAAAATTTCTTAAGAAGTCTTAGATTTGCTTTACTTAAATTCTCTCTCATTAGATAGCTCTTTATATGAGCATGGAAACTTCTCCTCGGAATTTGTTTTGCATTATATATTTTTATGGCTTCTAGTTTTATGTTGAGGAGTTCTTGCTTGGAAAATTCTATACCTTTGCTATTTGTTTGGTTTGTTCTGTTTATTTGTCTGTTTTGTTAAGCTCCACGGGTACTTGTCTAGATTACATACGAAGATCAGTTGGGTAAATTAGTCTTCGATGGGCTGCATTATTTGATATTTAAAATTTACACTAATATTATCCTTCGGTTATGTATTGTTTTGGTTTGATTGATTTGTATACATAATCAAAATCTATCAAAATAAACACTTTTAGGTGCTTCAATGATATTCTTGGTAGCACTGGAGCTTTTCTGAGGAAAGAAATAGACCAACAATTTACCCATGATGTTACTGTTGCTTCTAGATATGTTTCCCTAGAGTATGCAAATATAGGGCTGTTGAATGAAAGAAGTGGTGTGTATAGTTTTGGGGTCCTCCTACTAGAGGCTATCATTGGATGAGAACTAGTTGACTATGGTAGATCTATAGGAGAGGTACATCTATATTACATTATAACTGTATGCATTTTCGAGGTATAACCAAGAGGCTAAAAAATGGAGATACACTCATAAAATTCACATTGGAATAATTACATGGGCTCATGTTGTAGGTGAACCTTGTTGATTGGTTAAATATGATGGTAGGGAATAGACACTCTGAAGAAGTTCTAGATCCAAATCTGGAGTAAAACCATCTACACAAGCTCTCAAGAACCATGTGCTCCACACTTTTGGAGGTTCATGTTAATATCTTGCATATTGCTTTGGTCACCTCTGAGGCTCAATTAATGAGCTCTTAATCATGGATGAGCTCTGCTTCACGTATCTCAGAGGTTAGGATTTGGATTCAACAAATTTGGTTGTCTTTTTGTAACTTGCCCATTCATTCGATTTGAGTATCTACATGCTTGAGCAGACTGAAGTTTGTTCAACAGATCAACAAGTTCATAAATAAGCATCATTTGATATCAACCATATTATATTTGTTGTTTATTGTGTAGTTTGGTTTGTACTTTTAACCTTCTGCTCCACAATTTTGGAGTTTCATGTTAATATCTTACATATTTCTTTGGTTACCTTTGAGGCTCAAAATTAAGGAGCTCTTAGTCATGGACGAAGCTCAAAATTTTTTGTAGCTCAAAGGTTGGCATTTAGTTAAGTTTTATATATCCTCGACACTATAGGTGATATAAAATCTTTTCTTCATCTGAAGAAAGTGGTTCATGTACTCCATGAGTTTTATGTCAAACCCCTTGGCATACATAAAAGAAAGGCCTATACAGAGCTTATAGTGCTTGGCATTGGAACATGGTTTGGTCAAGTTTCATCATTACTCTTGTTCTTAAACATTGAGAATTCTTAACCTCAAGGAGAAACTTTGGAAGTGCTTTTCGGGAAACCGATGTTCTCTTGATATGTGATAACTTGTCTATGTTCGACATTGAAATGACATTATGGTTATGATATTATTAGTTGCTAGGTTTGATTAATTTTGTATGGTTCTACTATGGGATGTCATTTTTAGAAGGAGATAACATGTAGTTGAGCCAGTTCATTTTTAAAGTGATTTTACATGCACAAATTTTGCATACCACATATTTTAGGTCTTCATGCTTATGGAGATGATACCAAGAGTAATATCATTAGGATAGAAGTTGTGACAGCATGTTTCATTGGGTAAACGTTTTGAAGGATCTGTTAGACGTGTAGGAACTTAATGTCAGTTCATTCACCATCTTGGGTCTTTTTATCTCATAGACACTCTTGAAAGAAAAAACCCAACCTTTAGTGCGATGGAAAGCCTAAGGAAACTATTAAATGGGTCACTAGATGACACCTATATGACTTACTCCTCTTTTGGGCTTGGAATGACTATAAGGTCTTGATATTGATATTGTATTTTTTTAAACCTTTGGGCTTGGAATGACTATTAGGTCTTGATATTGATATTGTATTTTTTTTTAAATACCTACACAAAGGTGGCAATTGTGACATCTTTCACTCTCTTCCCATCGTTATTTCCATGTCCAAGACATCTCTCTTTCCACCTCCAAGATTGTCGCTCCCATAGCAACCATGTCGGAGCTGGTAACTCTAGGCCGTCATTGTTGCCACTTGATGGATGTTGTTCTTGCCACGTCCAAGAGTGTCTCTCCCATAGCAACCATGTCGGAGATAATACCTCATCCCATCGCTCTTACCAACTTCAAAACATCTCTCTTGCCACCTCTAAAACGTCTCTCTTGCCACCTTTAAAATGTCTCTCTTGCCACCTTAAGAAAGTCTCTTTTGCCACCTTTGAAACGTCTCTCTTGCCACGTATGAAGCGTCTCACTTTCCACGTTTGAAACGTCAGTATTTCCACATTTGAAACGTCTTGTTTTCCATGTTTGACACGTCGGTATTGCCACGTTTGAAACGTCCCTAGACGTCGGTCTTACGACATCAATATGGGGCTGGACAATCCAATTTATGATGACACGTGGCATCATATAACATCGCAATACAGACGAAAACTAGGTCATTGGAAAATCGATGTCCTATGAAACAACGTTTGAGGGGGTCCAAGGTTTGTCGGTCTTCCAAAAATAGAAATTGGCAATTGCATCGAACGCGCCGTCAGAATTTGACCCAAATGCACTAGTGTCGATAGGGTATAATTGGAACTTGATGAGGGTTTTGAAGTCCTTCCACCTAGTTACTGGTTAATCACCCTCCATCCTAAGTGTTTCCATGTGGCTTTCCCACCAGGTTAAATCATTTCCCTCTAAATTCAATTTAGCAAATCAAATCTTATGCCCTTCATCTATATGGTGAATTTTAAAATAAACTCTTAGTTGTTGCAACCAATGATTCAATTTTAATGCAACAATCTCACCTTGGTATGGTTCTATGCCCACTTTGGCTTCCATATTGAATAGGGACAATGAAGGGTTCATGGAACTCAAACTTAGCTTCTCTTTCTCATATTATTTCATGACTCGTTTCTTGAGACTTCCTGTTATTTCGATTTCCCCTTCAATATGTTCTCTGAGTTAGAGCCTCCATCATCTATGAAAGGTATGAGCTTGCTTTCTAGAGATTCCATGAGGAGGTTCATATTGCGATTGATGTCGACAACTTTGTCTTCCAACTACTCAAATATCTCTTTCCCTGGATCTCGAAGGTCATTATGAACATACTTGTACTCCATGGCTATGGTTTTTGCAACTCCTCTTTAATATGATTTCTAGATTTTGCAACTTCCCACAAATAACCAAGAGAAAAACCCTCTTTGATACCGATATGATCTATAACTACCATGTATATTCCATTGGAACATCTCATCATAACACATCTAATAAAATACTAAAGTCTTTAATACTAAGGCTATTTTTCCTTTAGATCTCCATAATATTTAGTTATTAATTTTCTACTTATGCATGAAATAGATACAAATGAGGAAAATAAAGAAAAGTAAAATACAATAACGCCATCCAAAATAAAACACAAGATATGACCTTGGAAACCCAATACAAGAGAAAACCCAGCTAGAAGGTGAGGCTGCTTTACTCTCTTTTCTCTGGTATAGAAATGATGCAAGTACAAAGAAAGAGGCAAAAAAACCATCTAAGATTTAATGTGTCTCACTTTTTGTGGTATGCAAACCTTATTGTTTCTTACAAATTAATGATCCTATTGTAGACATGAAAGTGGAATTGTAAGGGAATATGTGTAGTAGTATGAAGGGAATTTTAATCACTTTTAATAGGTGTTAGTGAGTAATTTATTTTTATCCCTTTCATGAACTATGACCTTGTTCCTCGATATCGCTATGTGCATGAAGCATGAAATATTCTTTTGTGCATTATGTATTTTGGTTTGGATGAGTGGGTTGCTCCATTGTTGAGAATCCTCCTTGGTTTTTGGTAGCACTCAAACTAGTGAAATCTTGAAAGAAGATCTGAAGGTAGACATGACTTGTTGGCCACCATAAGTAAGTAAATATCAAGCAAAACCATGACATATATAGAACCCTCCTTCCATACGTTGAGAGGAGGAGAAAGATGGGAAGTTTGCACTCAACATCTCATTATTCCTACCATTATTAGTTGGTTGTATCGTGTGTTAGGTAAACTGAGAACATAGGGAGAATAAAATCCTTGTATCCATTCAGAGGATGTAGGTCTATACATAAGACAACCAATAATTTAATCTATGGATCCAACCTGATGAGGGATATAGCAGAAAGGGGATTGCAGTTGTTTGTTGACAAACATGTTAAACCTAAGAGCAGTCCTTGCACTCATAGGAAGAGCACATATCCTTTTATAGGGTAGAGGACAAAGGCTTCTATCCTTTTTAGAAGACAATGTCCTCTATAAAGATTGAAAAAAAACTTAGGAAGTTAAATTCCACTGGGGATTTGTGTTTAGTGAATCAAATTAGGATATAAGTCCCTAATTTATGTATCATGATTTCAAAAGATATTTGAATCTATTCACCCCACAGTACTATCGAAGTTTTCCTAGATTTCTCTTCTAAGTCTCGCACACTGAGTATGAGCTCTACACAATTGTGCATTGGTCAATTGTGCATTGGTCTTGGATTGTGTTTAGTAATTTTAGCTTCTTCTGAAATCATTCCTTCCAATTATTTCACTAGAGCACCAAGTAGGTCACATTCCCACTAGTCTCTAAAATGTCCTTCACACATTTTTTTAACCCCTTTTGTAAGTCCTTCAAGTCATAAAGGAGGAAACATATGCTCATACAATAGAAGTGCGTGATGAAAATTTTAATCAATGCAGAGGTATTCCCAGAATAGGGACATGCAAAGAAGGCTACGGAGGGATCCTATTCTCCTTTGCATGAGCATTGTCATCTGGAGCCTTCCAATATGATATTAAAGACCCAAACCTCCAATTTGTCCCACATGCAGGAACGTGTGCAAACATCACATTGTTCATTGCAACTTCAAATGTATGTAGAGTGAATGAGGTAAGACAGTGGTGAGATGATATTCTTCACTCTTGAATGCATGCAATATGAAATGTGTTGGCTACCATTCCTTTGTGATTACATAATCAACATAGTTGAGCTACCTTTATGTTTCAATAACATAGTCGAGCTAGCTTTATGTTCTAGGAATGTTTTCATTGATGTAACATCATTATGATGATCATTAAATCACTCATCACTTTGTGAATTTCCATGGCTATGTAACTTTTCCATATCCTATTTGTACTAGTAAGATAAGCCTTGAAACACAAAAAGGACCTCTACCTCATTATTATTTGTGATAATACATATCCCCTTAAGTATTATAAATCTTAATTTCCTTTAATATTATAAACTTGTGCCCCCCGGATGGGGTATTAGTGTGCACCACTTGGCCATCAAAGGAGCTGGCATCTATCACCTCTCCACGGGACATGTGATCGACACATGCCATTCCCTCCAACACTTTTTGAAATGTCCCTCCAAAATTAATTTCTCCTTATGATTCCAGCCACCCTCCACTACTGCAAGGCGTCCCTCGCTGGTTATTCAATTCGATAGTAGCGAAGGCTTGCTTGCCAGTACCTCTACGTGTGTGGGAATTTTGTCTGTAGGAGCCATATTATGTTGATGGCTCACCTCTACGTACGCCATTCTTGTTCCTCTTTCTTGGCAGCTCCTGCTCTGAGGCACTATCCCTAGTGCCCTTGGTCGATTCTATGTTCTCTCCTTCAACGCTATCCCCGGTTCCCCTGGTTGATTCTTCGTTCTTGTAGGCTATGCCTCAGTAGAGAGGAAATCCCAAAGGGGTCCTCTCTGGTATCGAAGAAGAGCATCCATGGATCATCGTTCGACTATGCTTGCACCACCCCCTAACCCCTCACCCCAGGTGTCCGCTCACCCCTCCCTGGAACATCCGAGCCTCCCACTGTTGTCTTTGCCTTGGGCATGTAGGGTGGAATGGTTCGACCTGCAAGGGAATTCACTAGCCTTTGAACCCGATCCTATTTCATATATCTCTTTACCTTCACAACCAACTCTGGCACAACCATCTCCACCCACCTTGCCACCCTCCACCCTCTCCGCTCTCATGCCACCTTCCTCCCATTCCACTCCCACACCACCACCTTCTCCCCGCGACTCACCACCACCTTCTTTTCCTTTTCCATTGTTGGAAGACCTCCACATTCAGATGGATGAATTATGTGTCTAGGAAGAACCGCCTATTCCAATGCCCCACTTTTGCTCGGATGGTGCATTGTGCGCCTCATGCTCGTATGCTTCTTGCTCGAGGTATCGAGACTCGGTCTCGATTCTCTAGAACCTGGTATTCTCTATCTCTCAAGACATTGAAAATATTTTCTTTCGTATGGAGCACCTCGGCCAATGTGTAGAGAAATTGGAAACTTTGTTAATGTTCATGCTTCGATCCATGCAAGCGCAAGATTTGGACACCGCTGCACCAGTGGGCATTATACTTGTTACGATACCATAGATGGACAATGCGGGCAACGTGAGCTTCACTTGGGATGTGGGAAAGCAAGCCAAGGAAGTTGAAACCACCAGTGCACGCCATGGACCATGAAATTCAAAGAACGACCAAGTGTATGCATGCATTTTTTTCTATTTCCAACACCTTTAATTTATATATTGGTCAAAGGAAAACCTTTTTAGAATTTTGTCAATTATCTAACCATATGGACTATCAAATTGGTTTCCCTATGGGGCGATTTAGACATGAATGTTTAAGCTTTCTCTGACATGTTAGGGCCTTGGTCGAGCTGAATTGGTTTCTCTTCAGGGCAATTCAACATACTCTTATCTCTAAGATCACTGTGGATACTGTAATTTTGCTTCATGACAGGTATTATATAGTTTCTTACTTACAAAAAAAAGAAAGATTATAAACTTGTGCACCTACCACTCATAACTTTGAGAAGTGACTAACTAACTTTGACAAATACTTTTTATACTATTAAAATAAGTCTTAAAATGCAACAAGAACCTCTACCTCATTGGTTATGGTAATGCCTATTCCTTATAATCTTACTTTTCTTTAAAATTGTAAACAACTCCTACACCTACAACTTTATATTAAACTTTTGTTATAATGTTATTAGTCCATGCCAAGGGACTATAGCATTGAGTCTGTAATTGATTTGACATTAATTTGTTTTTTCATTTTAAATTTGAGTATGAAAGCTATTGTTTAACCTAAGAAAATAAATATATATTTTGTATACAATAATTTATTTTTATTT
>SNQJ01S0233290.1:2850-14052 GCA_010110895.2 Picea sitchensis | reverse complement strand
TATTTTCCGTGCACAACTCTCTATGTCCACTTCTCGCAAACTGATGCTATTTTCCGTGCACAACTCTCTATGTCCACTTCTCGTTACCTTATAGAGGTAGAACCTTTGTTGGCTTTTGATGCATGTCTTTGTACTCGTGGGATTGAACTCGTGACCACCAATCAGCAAAATCCTATAGACAGGCTTCTCCCAAACCTGACCCCCTCTAATTGTTCACTTACCTGGTTAGTGCCTTATATGGGTTTTGGATGCATATTTGTATGCCTGTGTGATCGAGCTTGTGACCACCAATTGCCATGGAGCCAATTGTTCACTGGCGAGGTTGACATAGTATTAAGCTGTTCACTAGGGTTTCATTCTGGCCATATTCTGCCTGAACCCAATTTCACGAGTTTCAAATGGCTGAGTCCAGGTGCATGTGCTAAGCAATTTTGGCAAAATGCCACCTGTCAGACCTGGCACTTAAGCCAAAGGATGTCTACTCTTATGCAGTGCTGACCCTCAGTGCATGCTTCTCAAAGAACTACAAACAATAAACTTTTTGACCAAGAATTAGGCAAGTGCAGTCTGCAAGCCAATAGACTGGGCATGTTTTTTTGAGTTTATTGCACTGAGAGAAGGGAGGTGCACTCTACAGCCTAGTATGGATCAGATGTGCGAAGGAGAAGCTTTACAGGTTGAAGCATTACTGTGGTATGAGAACCTCACTCAAGGTGTAGGAGAACATTATCGGGGTATGAGAATCATGTTATGAGAACCTCAAGGCATATGCGAATTGGGTTATAAGAACCTCAATACGCTCCTTAAATCCTGTGAAACCCAATCGTACCGCTGCCATTCAGAAAGCCTTTGAAACAACCTGGATTAACCAAGTGTTTTCAGTTCGAATGTGGATAACATTTACAAATCAAAATGGAAAAAAGTTGGAGCCTGTAATATAAAAAGTAAAATTAAATAAAACCACAATCTCTCTCTCTCTCTCTATATATATATATATTTCCCAAGGAAAATCTTGTGGGATCCTCCCATCATCCCTGGAATATCAGTATGGAGGGCAGCTCAACTGCCAGCCACAATAGTGGCTGGTAACCCAGTGTGACTCAGCCGGACTTGAACCTTGGCTGGACTAGAACCATAGGCCTCACAGCAAACTCCACCTTGAAACAGTCCGTTCGAACGATTGAGCTAACCCACTGGGTTATAATATATATATGATGATGATGATGATAATTAATGTAAAACTATATATAATAATAATAAAGACCAGCATAGATCCATCTTTAACCACAGATATTTTAAGCACTGAGAGGTTTGCACATCGGTTTCTTTTTTATCCCACTTGGTATTAAATAGATATGGGGTTGATATGGATCTATGCTGGTGATATAACCTACTGGATTTCTCTGTGTTTTGACTCCTTTTGAGGTGGGATTGAATAGCTTGCATTCAGAAGATGGTTCTTTGCTCTGTATTGTAATCAATTGTTTTTCTTTGTTTTTGTTCTAAATATGGCTATGTTTTTTTGCATTAAAAATAGGTTGTGGTTTTGGGAATAAATTGCCATCTGTTTACCACCATGGGTGAGGTTAAACTTAATACATATCAACTTTCTAGTAATATAATCGAGTCTGATTATAACAGGTGTTTGAGATGCAGATACTGAACTTTAAATGACGTTGGCTGCAGGAGCTGGATGCTAACAGCTTGCTTCCGGAGTCGTCTGCTGAAAATGGGAAGTTGTTTGTGCCTACCTTCCGCTCTGGTAGTTGTGCTGAAATAGGGCCCAAGCAAAATATGGAAGATGAGCATATCTGTATCGATAATCTGGTGGAGCATCTGAGTTCAGAGTGTGAATTCCCTTCTCCAAGTGCTTTCTATGGGGTAAGCATTATCATATTCTTGGCTTTGAGTTCACAAATAGTGTGTTTGTAGTGTTTTTCTGTCTTTCTATTGATACTCGGTTTCATTTCTTTGACTGCTTAATTCTAATACTTTGGTTTATTTGATAGTAGAATTGTAAATTGCCTTCGTAATTCTTGGATGGTTTACTAGAATAACGTGCAGCTTTTGTTTCAAGTAGACACACACTTTCTAGAGAATATGTAGTCAATATTTGTTACTAGTCAAATACACATGTTGCCTTTGTTGGGAATGCACAGCCCATTGACATGCCTATGAGTAGATGGGTATTGAATGTCAGAGGTGTGATTGTGAAGATTTCAGTTGTATGAAATGGATTAGATTTGTTCTACAAGTCAAGGAAGGGAACAGCCCAGTGGGCTAGCTAGCTTGAGTGGTTGAATGCTCTGAGCTTCATGCAGGGTTTACACTCGGTATCATCTGAGAAACGCGGGGAAGTGCTCAGGGGTTTCCTGTGAGGTTTTCCTTGGAAAAAAAGTCAAGGAGGGGAAGTTTTGGCTGTTGCAGATTCTGGGTTTCTTATTGGTAGTTTTGGTATAATTGCACAGCATTCTTGAAATGTTTTTCAAAATTAACTTCAAAGCTTCTGTCTATTCAATATTGAAAATTTGAGAAACGAGTGTCACCAAAATTAGACAAGGTTAGGTTGAAATGTTAATACAAATATACAGTAAGATTTACAAAATATATAAATATAGCTTACCTTAATTAGATAAGTGATAGTATTAATTTTCAAGGTTTAGATTAGTTAAGATTGTTTCAGTTTATTTAAATTCCAAACTATAAATAAGCATTTTTATTTTAACAAAGAAGGTAAACCACCATTAATGGATGGTCCAGTTTTTACATAAAGAAACAATTTTTCAAGAACAATATTGTTGGAAACTGTGGTGTGCTTATTGAGATGTCAAGCATTTACAGCACAGAAAAAGTGATTGTCATGATGAATATGATAGTTACATAAAATGGTTATATCTGAGTTTTCTACATTTACCCCTAGTTTTGGTTCACTGTGTAAAAACCTCCAGAAATCGTGAGAGGAGAGGGGTTTGGCGGTTCTATGAATCTTGAAGACATTTCCAAAGGTTTGGGGGTTCTATGAAGATTGTTTCAGTTTATTTAAATTCCAAACTATAAATAAGCATTTTTATTTTAACAAAGAAGGTAAACCACCATTAATGGATGGTCCAGTTTTTGCATAAAGAAACAATTTCTCAAGAACAATATTGTTGGAAGCTGTGGTGTGCTTATTGAGATGTCAAGCATTTACAGCACAGAAAAAGTGATTGTCATGATGAATATGATAGTTACATAAAATGGTTATTTCTGAGTTTTCTACATTTGCCCCTAGTTTTGGTTCACTGTGTAAAAATCTCCAGAAATCGGGAGAGGAGAGGGGTTTGGCGGTTCTATGAATCTTGAAGACATTTCCAAAGGTTTGGGGGTTCTATGATTCATGAAGACATTGTCAAAAACTTCCAAATTTTTGATTGATTTGAACGGGCAAATCTATCATTATTTTTAGGGGTGAAATTCTTTAACAGTTTTGATAGTTATGCTTGACCTTTACTGTTCAATGGTCAAATGCACTGTTCTCCATGTTTTCTATTTGGAATTGTTTAAATGATGTTGTAGCAACTCTCAGTGCTCGAAAATGATCAATTTTTGACATTTGCAGAGTATGCTATTATATGTTATAATTATTGTGTAGGTTTTTGTAGAGAGCCCATATGCGTATGAGTACATTATTTTGGAAATGGGTTGAAGGAAATTGTGGAGAAACCCATTAAACCAACCGTGACCTGAGAACAGATAGAAGTTATAAACCAATAGGTTGCAGAATATTTTGCAGATGTAAGTGATGATGAAGAAATATTAAATAAAGAATACTTTAGCTGGCTCGAATGCTAGGTCTTATCAGCAAAACCATATTTCCGGACTCCTACTCTAGTTTGGAACATTTTTTTTGGTAATTGAAAAACATTTTATATATTTTTAAACTAATAAACAATGCGTAGAGCAGTTCTAGTGAGTGAAAACAGAGGAAACACCAACTATCTGCAAGGTCTGCACACCTGGTACTTCAAGCTAGTCAGTCTTTCTACTTTAGTTTTTCGTTGACCTATGGTTGCCAACCAGCATATACTAACAATTGTCTTAACATTTGTAATGAGACAGCATTCAGTTCCTTGCTCTTTTTCTTTGGAAGTGGCTTGGGGTGATGGATTTGAAGTCTAGTTTCTTGCGTCCTAGAGTAGAGCTGCCTTCTTCCTCCTGCATTTTGTCTTTTCTTGTTCGTTTCCTTTTAAAGGGAGTGAAGGGTTCTTCTGGATCCTGGCTGGCTGAACCAGCCGGTGGATTTTTGCCTCCCATTCAAAAGCTGCCTTGAAAGCTTGTTCTACTGCAGAGGGAAGCTCAACTGGACACCCTGGCTCCACTTGCTTGGAATCTGGAAGTGCTTGGACGGGTTAAGATCAGCTGCACTTGATCTTTAGGATTTTGTCTTCTCTTTAGAAGATCTAGAAGTCTCACTTTTTGTTGTTTTCTAGTCCGAGTCTCCTGCATGCTGAATTGGGGGATTTGGAAGTTTTCCTTGCCTTTGGTTTTTTTTTTTTAAGTTTGCATTCTCTACTGCTTTTTGCTGGTTTGTACATGGGAACACAAGGTGATGATGTTTGAGGCAGCTTCTGCACTTGAAAGGAATTTTTTTGGAGTCCAGAGGTTGCTCCTATATGTAATGCTGCTAATGCATAACCTGCAGTTGTATTGAGGCTGGCAAGGGTTTGTTCAGTTCCAATTCCACACACAACCTTGCAGTCTGCAGTTATCGTGGATGGTCATAGTCTAAATGTTCTACGTTTTGGATATTCTTTGGTGATATTTTCCAGAGATATTTGCCCGAAATCTGATGAGAAATTGTTAGATCCGCAGATTTGAGTGATTATTTCTGTATAATCCGAGTGCCCCAGGGATTTTTCAGCGTGCTGAATCCATTTCTGCATTCAAAAATGGATTTTAAACAACAGAAAATAGTGATTTCGTGCATATTTATGTCGCTGGATTCTGGCGAAAAAAACCAAAACGTAGAACAGTTAGACAACGCCATTGTGGATGGCATCAAGAATTTGCCTGACATATTATAGATATGTTGGAAAACTGAGTCATTTCAGAACTCTGTAGGAAGAGCTGGTAGTCTTACCCACACTAGAAATGATGTTGGCATGTCTTCAACGTGGTCAAACCCCACTTTCCATTGCTTCATTGGAAGGCCAGCTCTCTCCATCATCCAAGTTCCCCCTTCAAAGACCATATCCTTGTCGCTGGGGATCGAGAAAAAAGTAAAAAACCCTAGAAAGAATGTCTCAGTAAAAGTGCATTAACTGGTTTACAAGTTCATCTTTAGCCATTTTGCAATTGTTTCTGCTGACAGCCAAATGAACATGAACCAACAGATTACCAAAGACATTAAAACATCTTTAATGTGAACCACTAGAGTCTCTAGTTTAAGCAAGATTACCAAGGACTGAACTTTGAGAACCCTGTTCTCTTTGGCATTGGTGAGAGCTTCTGATCTCTTTTCTTTTTGGGCAAGGTAGCACCCAGAGATTCCAGGGGAGTTGGGCTCACCCCCTGCCTCCCTTGTTGCATGAGATCCTGGTGCCAATCATACTACAACCTTTCCTCTCTTGAACTTCCCTGTGATTTGCCAAAACGGAAAAAATCCAAAAATGTACAAGAAGAAAGATAGCCGGAGAAGTACAGTAAATCCACGGAAACACAGCCAAAACCAAAGTAGGGGAAGGGGAGGAGTAGTGTAGAGAACCCTAATGAAGCCTATCATTCTTGTTTCTTATTTATTACTCTGTTATGGAACTTAGAAAACAAATGCCAAGCCCAATATTATATAAAATTTTAATCTTCGTGGTTTGGGAGTTCTAAACATTCGAACTTGTTGCAATTTGCATTTTTTACAAGGATGGTATGAGTCTATGAAATATATTTACTCAATTATTTGATATAGTATATATATTTATAAAACACGTTTGTACTGTTTTTTCTCTGGACTGGACCCGAAGTTGTGACCCTTATTGACATCAAATTTATAGATGTCTTTGTGGGACTATACAAAGATGCATGTTTCTACATTTATTAAGAGAAATAAAACATTTGTATGTACTTCATGGAAAGTTTGGCAGAAATGACAAAAAGTATATTTTCATAGACTTGATTATGTTAGGAAGCATTTGCTGCTTATAGTAACTTACAGCTTTCATTCGGCTAAAGCTGCTGCTCTGTGAGGGGTGTTTCTATGCCATCAAAAAATCCTGAGGTCTTGCACCTGGCCTCATCCCCACCCATTTGGGGGGGGGTTTGAACTCTCTTCTCTGTGTCAATACAAGCCTGATAACCTTGCTGCTAGACCACACTCCCATGGGCAGAAAGCTTTGCTTATTATCCTTGAAAGAGTAATAAAGTTTGAGATGTGGCTTCATGCCCATTTGTAAAGTATGTTTTTACTATTTTAGCTTACACGTCTTTCAGATATAAAGTGTCTCTTCATTTTTTTTTTACTATATCCAATATCAAACCATATAGTCATTCTTATGCTTGTAATTCCATTACTATAAAGAGACTTTATGCAAAATTTGTACTCTCTACAGGTATTTGATGGTCATGGGGGAGGTGATGCAGCAAGATTTATTCAGAATAATCTTTTAAATTTCATTGTTGAAGATTCAAATTTTCCAGATGCAATTCGAAAAGCTGTAAGGAATGCATTCGTGAAGGCTGATAATGCTTTTGCAGATGCTTGTTCCCTTGACAGCACCTCTGGCACAACAGCACTGGCAGCTCTTATATTTGGAAGGCAAGTATTTGGAGCTTGGTTGATTTGAACCAATTGTATAGATTGTGGCCTGCATGGATGAAATAGCCTTTTGTTTTGTGCAATATTTATTTCTTAGTTGAACTTTTTTCTGATTGAATGCTTGCTTGTGTTGGTTTGCAGGAATATGATTGTTGCTAATGCGGGGGATTGCCGTGCAGTGTTGGGTAAGAGAGGGAAAGCAATTGAGATGTCCAGAGACCACAAACCAAACTGTAGCATTGAAAGGCTGCGAATTGAATCTCTTGGAGGCTGTGTGTATGATGGGTATTTAAATGGTCAACTATCAGTTGCAAGGGCATTGGGAGACTGGCACATGAAAGGACCAAGAGGCTCGAAATGTCCTCTCAGTGCAGAGCCTGAATTGAAGGAGACTATACTTACAGAGGAAGATGAGTTTTTAATAATTGGTTGTGATGGTCTCTGGGATGTTATTTCCAGTCAGTGTGCAGTCAGTATTGTAAGGAGAGGGCTTTTGCTGCATAATGATCCAGAGCGCTGCTCCAAGGAGTTGGTTCGAGAGGCACTAAATCGCAACACTTGTGACAATTTGACAGTTGTTGTTGTCTGTTTTTCTGCCAATCCTCCTCCACGCCTAGAACATCCTAGATCAAAATTCAGGAGGAGCATTTCTGCTGAAGGCCTAAACTGTCTGAAAGGTCATTTGGAATGTCCATAAAGGAACCGACAGCAGAAATTAGTTTTATTATTAAGCCGATTGATCAACACCTCCTTTACATGAAAGGAGACATGCAACGAATTGAACATTTAACCATTTACTCCCTTGTTTATTTATTGTGAAAGTTAGTTCGATAATTTAAAAGCTTAATACTGCTATGGAGGTGGAAGTACTTTGCAAATCTATGTTATTGGCCAACAACAGAAAATAGCATCTGGGCTTTTCTGCAGTTGATATCAGTGCATTGTCAGAAGGGTTTTAAATTAGACAAAACACAAAGCAGGAGCAGCGTATCTTGCTCTTGACACTGGCCAGCCTCAGAAATATTGGCAATCTCTCAAACATGGTTCAAAATGGAGGGTGACATCTATCTTCCTGCGCTTGACAAATGTTGGTCGAATTACTCCAGGAAGGATATATATATTGGCTACCAGTTTGGTGGTGTATATAATGGCGTCGCCAACATGATTGAACATTTGATTGGCAACGATGCAGTTGCGTAGTTGTGCAGATAGGCTATTTGATAGCCTTTTGTTGCCAATGTGAGTTAGGATTATTTGATTTTTCAGGAGGATAACAAACCTTCTATGTAATATCTCATTTTTTGGGGGGTGTTGTCCCTTGCCTTTGACCCATTCATTGTACCTTATTATAGGACATCGATACTGTGCAGCAAAGGCAATAAGAAGAAATTTGACGAGTCCAGAAATGTCTGGTGATCTTGTAAATCTGTTTCTGGCATTCTTATAAAATTAAAAGAAAGCTTAAATCTCTCTGACAGTTCAATATTCAATGAGTGCTGTGACAATTTATTATCATGTTTCTGGCCCAATTTCAAAGTTGTATTCGGTGTTTCTGTTGTCTTAATATGTTTTCTGCCTATTCTTCTTCTCTTTTGTTCTTTAAGAGTTCTTCATAGGACCATAAATATTCAACGAATCCTCCCTCCTGGACACAATTAGTTCTACATGATTGTATTGGCTTGACATATTACATTATATAGAAGTATAATCAATAGATGAGAGCAACCCATCACTTGGCAGTACTTAGCAAAAGAGGTAGTTAGTGTTAAAGAGTTACTGTACAATGAACACAATCCATAATTAGTTTTAGAAGATAAGCAGAATTGGAATGGTTAGCAGTTTAGTCCTAGATTCTTGTTAATTGCAAGTCTAGAGTATGCCCTAAATTTACTCCATATTAATTTCAGTCAGATTAGGATGTTCAGCTATAGCTGTTTTATTCAAATTACTTTTTCAAAGGCTCAGTCATGTAAAATTGTATGAAGAGGATTTTGTATACAAGTATGCATTCAAACTCTTTCTTTACTTTCTTTTGCAAGTGTTTTAATGTGATGATTTCCAATATGGTGTCAAAGTAAAAGTGATCTATAAAGATTGGGGTGGTTGTGGAGAATGGAAAAGTGCACTGGTGAAGAGATTCCAAGCCTAGAAAGTTGATTAATTGAGAAAGGTTTGTTGAAAGTAGTCGATGGTAAAATGTCAATACCTGGTGACGTGAAGGTGCAAGTTCATTAGATTGAGAAAGGTTTGTGGAAACTAGTCAATGGTAAAATGGTAATACCCAGGGATGTGGAACTGCTATTTCATTAGATTGAGAAAGGTTTGTGGAAAGTAGACAATGGGAAAATGCTAATAGCCAATGATTCTGATTCATGGTGCATTGACAAAATGATAAGCTAAGGATAGCAATGCTATGCTCTCATCAGATTAGGCTTATTAGATAGGCAGTCTCATTGTGTGGATAAACCTTCAAGCACGAGAAACATTGGACAATTTGCCTTTCAAGGCTTGGAGTGGTTAAGTGTTATCGGAGTAGCTAAAATCTCTAGCTTAGGTGCTAGAAGAAGAGAGTGCAAATCATGACAACCTCAGTTTTATGGCAATTTGGCTTTTAGGCTTAAGAGGTATAGTCCTTGAAGATGATGCAATCACCCTATTAAAGGATGCCATCAAGTTATGATAATGTGGACTTTACTCTTGGTAACACACTGTCTAGACATTGGATGCAATAATGACAAAGGTAAGGACTATGGGAGTTCTGTTGAAACTTTTATGTTGTATTTCAAAATGAAATTAGCAACATATGTAATCTAAGAGGAATGAATTATTTTATATAAGAGTTGTATCTAAACACACTAAGACAGATACATTATTTGATCCAGGTTCTCAAGTAAACTTGATATCTGAAGCACTTGTCAAAAAGATGGGTTTTGAAACTAAACCACATCCAAAGTCTTATCCTCTTGGTTGGGTATGTGATAAAGCAAAAATTAATGTCACCAAGCAATGTAGGGTCATATTTGCTATTGTTTCAAAGTTGTTTGATGAAGTGGATTTGGATGTTGTATCACTTGATATATGTGGCATAGCGCTGGGAAGTCCTTATCTTTATGATAGAAAAACAGTTTTTTTTCATCATGAAAACAAATATCACCTTACTAAAGGGGGAGTGGAATACATTGTTAAACCCACATCATGAGGGTAAACACAACACTTGTTAGTGCAGGACAAATGAAGAGACTCATAAACACTAATAAGATATATGTACTCATGGTTGTAAGGGAAAATGATGTCGGAACATCTGACGTTTTTCAAGGATGTGATCTTTATCATAAGAAAGAATTAATTGATATTATTTCTGAGTATGATGATATTTTCTAGGAACCAGATGGATTACTGTTGGGTATGTGTTATATTCTTTGCACGATTAGTAGAGTCTATGTTGTGTCGGGCGTGCAAGGGGGTGCAGGGGCAGCGCCCTCGAGAAATTTTTTTTGCTTTGGGAAACGTGTTGCATTTTGTTTCATTTTTCATGTTGTCTCAATTTTCGTGTTCATTGTTGGACGGTTTTCAATACATGGTTTTTTGTCGATGATTTTCTATTACCGATTAAGGAATTATGGTTGTTGACTAATCCAGGTCATTGGGTTAGGGTTTTGGATGCCACTGACTCCTATATGTATATTGTATTGTAAACAATGTATCACTATGAATGAATATAAAATACGCTGGTTTTCCCGGTTTGGGTTTCCAGGGGAAAAATTTCTGTGTAATGTTTGTATTTGTCATTATATATTTTTTGTTCTTTTACTGAAAATATATTTGCAGTAAATATTGTACAAGGTTAAAATCTACAATTACCTCCTAAGAGGGAAATCCAACATGAAATACATCTTCAGTAGGATTCTCCTCTTCCTAATGTGGTCATGTACAAGATGTCAGTTGTAGAAATGGCAGATAAAAAAAACAGGGACAAGGCTTATTGGATCAAGGGGTCATCAGGCCCAACTCATCTCCTTGTATGTTCTCCGATTGTGATGGTGCCAAAGAAGGATGGTACATGACGAATATGTGTCGATTACCGAGCTTTAAATAAAATCACGGTGAAAAATCGATACCCTCTTCCTTGTATAGATGATTTACTTGATCAAGTAAAGAATGTTGTTTATTTGACCAAGCTAGAGTTGCGCAGTGGATACCATTAGATTAGGGTTGCAGAACAGGGTGCATGGAAAACTGTCTTTAAAACCAAACAAGGATTGTTTGAGTGGTTAGTTATGCCGTTTGGGATTTGTAATGTTTCGACAACCTTCATGCGTGTGATGAATGATGTATTCAATGTTGATGTTTGGACAACATCGGAAAGACATTCTCTAAAGATAATAATTAATAATATAATTACTATTGATTATTAA
>SNQJ01S0233289.1:0-14052 GCA_010110895.2 Picea sitchensis | reverse complement strand
GTAAAAGGAGACTCCAATGGGGTACCTTTTTCGAAGGTAGTCTAGTCAGTTCGAAAAAGGGGTAAACTAGCACCGACAAGATGTCTATTCAAAATTGTTTTAATGAGTGTGATAAAGACAAGATCACTCGGCCATTTTTTCATTTTTAAGGAGTCTAAAAAAAGATTAACTATGGACTCCGTCAGGAATGTTCTTCTGGACCATTTTAACGAGTGTGAAAGACTAAGGTCACTCGACGATCTTTTCAATTTTAGGGAGTCTGAAAAGAGCTTAACTATGGACTCTGTGGGGGTTCCTTTTTCATAAATTTAGTCCCTCATGCCCGAAAAAGAGTTAAAATTATACCTAAGAATACTCTTCTAGAGATCTGAGGCCTCTAGAGTATACCTTTGTTTGTACAGTTGACCGTCCAGATTGAAAAAGGGGTAAACTACCATTGTACAGACGTGACTTCAAATTCTAGTTTAGCGAGCGTGAAAGGCCACAAGATTGCTCGGCAATATTTTCATGTTTAGAGGGTCTGAAAAGGGATTAAAAGAAGACCCATTATGTTTTGGGAGTCCCGAGAGTGAGGTCAAGAGTGTTAAAGAGTCATGCAAATGAGGCTCAAACTCGTAATCATGAAAAACTAAAAGGACTCTTGAGCCTACAGTGATTAGTGACAGCATGGACACCATCATGCAACCAGGATCTACCTAGGCCATCCATGTTTCGGTAAGCTCTACCACCAAATTGCGACACTTCTAAAGCATTAATGATGGTTCTGTGTCACAACTTGGTGGGATCAATCTTATGGCAAAGGGATAAAGACAACGAGATACAAAAGTAGGGGTGGAAACCTAACTTATATTTTCAAGTTGACCATATGAGATTTTTACCCACGGACCATCAAAAGTGACCCAAAACTCCAAAAGTGTCTTGATACCTTAACGTAACCTTCCATAGAAACTCTTGAATCACTCTAAATGGTTTTCAATTTAGATAAAATGATAAGGGGAGCCAAAAAAGTGACAAAAAAGGGCCAAAAAGTCTATAAATAGAAGCTGGCAGCTCATTGTCACCATTGTTGATTTGGAAATTGACTCTCGAGCAAAAAAAAACCTTTGATAAAAGTGGTGATTCTGGGAGCTACAGTGGACGAAACAACCATCCTTCTAGACCAAGTAAGTATAAACTACCTCCTCTTGCCTTTTAATTCTTCATTTATGCATTTAATTTGGTTTTGGGGGGGGGCATCAACCTTTAAAAGGGCAGCCCTACATCCACGTGGGTTGTCTTATGACATCTCATGTGTACACTCGCTTTGTCTAATGTCAGAGCGCATGTACACATGACTTTCATCACAACAGCCCGCGTGGATCCTCCGATGAATGCAAAAAAAGTTTAAAAAACAAGGCCTGACCCTCTAAAAATTTCCCCATGTGCAAGATGTATGTGCAATGGAGAGAACGAGAGCACGAAGATATTAGTGCACTAGTTGGGGAAGACCCTAACATTGTGGTGGCATTAATGCAATGTGGCTTGCTCAATTTTTTTCTGTGTCCTTTCATGAGAGCACAACCTAGGCTATTGAATGCCTTGGTTGAATATTGGCACCCAGACACAAAATATTTTATGTTAGAGGGACAGTCGTTGGTGCCCACTACAGAAGATATATTTTTTTTGACTGGCCTCTCCAGGAGAGGGGAACCAGTCAATTTCTGGACATTTCCTTCTGAGCCTCACAATATAACGGAATTGATAAGACTCTATTGTGAGGTGGGTACAGACTGATCGAGCTCGTAGGTGCCAATAAGCAGGATCACCAATTTATCATTGCAGGTGATTGTGTTTCTTATTGGGTGGGTGACTGGTTCGGTGGCTCTACATCAAGCGTCTCGTGCACAGATGAATTGTGCAGTCCAGTGCTTAAATGCACAGATATTTGACTAGAGCACCACACTGTTGGATTGTATGAAGAGGTAGCTGATACATTGTCAGTTGCGGACGCAGAGGAACTTCGGGTTTGGGATGATTCTATGCTCTTTCTTCTTTGAAAGAGTTCCTAGTTTCAGTCCTCGAGTGGTGGTACGAGGACATCAGGCCTCTCTTCCTGTGGTTTGCAGATGGGCAGTGTTGTTGCCACGAAAAGGTGGTGGAAGGACCAATGAGTCTTTTGATGATGACTTTTTTTATTGGTTGTCATGGCAGATCCCAGTCATAGAGGATTATCCTTATGCTGGGATTGATTTCTCGAGAGATCTCGAGATCTTTACCTCCAGGCGAGATGGGTATGTTTGCATCGGTTTTTTTTTGTGAAACATATATAATTTTATGTTGTTTTTTATATATATCATTTTTTTATATACCATATTATTTGACAGATATGTGTCTATTGTGTGTAGATGTGTGCCCAATGTGACCTATGGATTATGCAAGGAACAGGCGTCGTCCTCGGCTAGGGGCTGCACCTGCCGCCGCAGGGGGACCAGCAGCAGGAGGAGAGCTTCGAGCCGGTGAGGCTAAGAGGGTTTTGAGATGAGTTGAGTGAAATGTTACCTCGCTCACTCGCACCGTCCCCATGGCAGACATTGAGGATCTGCCACCATCTATGCAACCTCATGTAGTGGGGGCACCATGGACGTGGGTCTGACTATTTCAATGTTTGGAAAACGTTGTTGATTATTACAACAGGGCCCATAGGCCCTAACCTTAGTTAGTCTAGACTTTTCACGTGCTGAGAGCTCTACTTGTATATATTTTTTGAGGGCATAAGCCCCATGACTCGTTATTGTTCACATTTTTTAGGCGCTTGTGTCCACCTATGTACTCTAATGATTATGATATTATATATGGATTTTTATGTCTTTTTATGCCTTATGGATCATATTTTCCTTTAAAAATGTATTTACATGTTTATGTGTATGTATTTTTATATGTGTGTGAGATGCGAGTCTAAAATTTGATTAGCTAGAGTATCTATAACTTGGTTTGATCTCCTAGGAACATGAAAATATGTAATATAATCATATATTCGTTCTAAGAGACGTACCCTAAGGAATCATCAGTGTAAATTCGGATCATGAACATGGTAGACTCTATTTAACTGAGAGACAACCAGTTGAGCATCTAAATAGACCCAGAGATGAGAGATACCAAATGACAGGGCATCACGAAGCAACTCAATAATTGCACTGTATTCGGCGACATTGTTTATGGCGTCGCCTAAACATATACCTCCTGAAGATAATAACTGGCCCTGAGTTGTAAAAATTACCCAAGCTGCGGAGGCAAGCCTCCGAGTGTGCCAGCTAGTACCATCTGCATACCCAATGAACACCTCTGATTCACTTGACATCTGCCACAGTGACAAAAGATAACATCAAAAATGACACGTCCATAATACTAAAAGAAACCAAAAAGTAATAGTACGAAGACTATACATATGTTACAAAAATTTACCCAAGGTGACCTACCTATGAGTAATACTTTTTGAGGTAGAGCCCATTTCTAGGCTTCGCCAAAGCATTTCCCTCAAAGTCAACCAAACAATAAGTGCCCTTTTTTAGAACCTCTTTTATGATGAAAGGTCCGAGCCACATAGGTTTGAATTTTCCTGCCCCCAAGAGGTCCTTGTCTTGGTCATAGACCAAGACAAGGTCGCCTTCAAAGAAAATCTGAGGACGAACGAACCGATCATACTGACACTTGACTTTTTGTTTTTGAGTCTCGTTGGCCAGGGCCACATCACGACGCTTCTCATTGAGTCACTCAAGGTATAATCATCATTCTTCAAGTGGAGAAGTGTCTGGAAGTAACTGTACTGCCAATTTTAAGGACAGGATCTGACATTCTATAGGCAAGACTGCTTCCAACCCGTAAATGATTTGAAAAGGTGAGAAACTGGTTGCAGTCCTAACAGACGTTTGGTAAGCCCATAATGTCGAGTATAACATCAAATTCCAATTTGACTTGACCAAGTTGATCGTTCGTTGTAGGATGGTCTTAAGAGATTTATTGACACCTTCCACCTGACCATTTGCTTGGGGGTAGTAAGGTGGCAAATGTTCTTGCTGCAACCCAAGATTTGATGTTAATTCGGTCATCATTTGGTTATGAAAGTGACTACCATGATCAATGACAATCTCTCTCAGGACATTGAACCTTGCGATTATCTGGTTGAACAAAAAGAGAGTTGCAGTCTCTCCATCATCTTTAAACGTTGGCATATCTTTGACCCACTTCGTAAAGTATTCTACGACTACAATGATATAACGGTGCCCCTTGGATGAAGGAGGTTTGCATGTAGTGTAATCAATCCCGCACTTGGTGAAGGGACCAACTGTGATGACAGGAAACATGGGATCGGGATGTGCCCTCATCTTCCGAGAGAAGATCTGACACGGGTGGCACTTCTTGATCGATTCGATACAATCTTTGATTAGTGTCGGCCAGAAGTAACCGGCTCGTAAAATATTTTGGATTGTTTCCAACCTAGAAAAATGACCGCCACATGCTCCAATATGGCAATCATTAAGCATGATTTTTGCTTCTTCATGAGTGAGGCATCGGAGAAGAATGCAATCTACACCATGAAGATAGAGAGTGTCCTCGGGGATGAGATAATTCTTGGCCTGAGGACGTATACGATGACATTCATCACGAGAAGCAGAGGTAGGGGACTTCAAAGTCTGGATATAGACAAGAATATCTCCATACTAGGGGTCCAAAGATGCTATCAAAATTATATCTCCTCGAATAGGCGATTCTTTGGGCACAACATCACCTAACTCGATTGGAAGTTCCGAAATAAGTTTCGCAAAGACCAGTGACTTTTTGGATTTCGCCGAAATGAAATCTAAGTCAAATTCCTGGAGGATGACTATCCATCTACTGATTTTTTCACCTATTACCTATCGTGTCAACACGTATTGAAACAGATTCACAATGGCAATGATGGTGGTCTTGCGAAACAGAACATAATGACGGAACCATTGGACAGCATGGACTGTTGCCAACGCAAGTTTTTCGATATGAGAATAATTGAGTTCCAATCCAATGCAGCCTCAGCTCAGGTAATAGATCACATATTCTGAGAGAAAATCATCTTCCTGAACTAAGACCATGTTGATGGTTGACTCTGCTGCAACCAAGTATAATAAGAAATCTTTGTTATAGTTGGGTGGCCGAAGTAGAGGGGCATTTGTGAGGGCATGTTTCAACGCTTCGAAGGAGCGTTGAGTGGCATCGTCCTAATGAAAAGGAACGTCTTTTTTCAGTAAGCACATAAATCCCTTCGTGATCTCAGCATAGTTGGCAATGAAATGCCTCAAAAAGTTCGCCTTGCCCTATAGACTCTGAAGTTGAAGGATTTTGCATGGGGGAGGCAACTGAACTATTTCCTCAACCTTGAGAGGATCGACCATGATCCCTGTTGTTGACACTATGAAACCTAACAAACATCTTGATGTTACACAAAAGTTGCATTTGTTTGGGTTCAAGTGAATCTGGAATTAGCGGCATCACTCAAAGATAAGTCGGAGGTGTGTGGGATGATCCGTTCTCTTGTGAGATCGCGATGCTAAATCATCTAAGTAGGCTTCAACTATATGCTTGAGATCATGGAAATAAAAAGACATGGCCTGCTAGAAGGTAGCTCCATCATTTTGAGACCAAAAGGCATCTTACAATAGGCAAATGTACCCCATGGACAAATGAATGCAGTTTTGTGTTGGTCTTTGAGCTTGATTTGTATCTGATTATATCCCGAAAAACCATCCATGAAAGAAAACGCCTCGCAACTTGCACATTTATCAATTATCTGGTCAATGAATGGTGTGGGAAAATTATCTTTTGGACAAGCCTTGTTCAAATCACAGAAGTCAATACATACGCGAATCGTGCCCTGTTTCTTGTTGACCGACACAAGATTTGACACCCATTGGGTCAAATGGATAGGATAGATAAAAATGACTTTGAGCAGTTTCTCGACTTCAACCTTAATGGTTGTTACTTTTCTGGGATTAACTGGACGAAGCTTCTGCCAAACTAGCTTGGCATCTGGATAAGTTGTGATTTCATGTTCGACTATTTTTGGATCAATGCCTAGCATTTCCTGATAAGACCAAGCAAAAACGTCACAGAATTCTTTAAATAAATCTGTGTAGATTTGAATCTCTTCGGGAGAACAGTTAGCTCTGACGAAAACATTCTCCATGATGCCAGGGGTTCTGGAGATATTAATCGGTATAGTTTCAGCAATAGTTTCCATATTACCCTCGGCATAAACCTCATGTGTAGCCAAGGGATTGATAGGACAGGACCTATCTCCAGTCATAGTCAAGGTGAATTCCCCTGCTTCGATTCTGCTTAACTCCAGGAGGAAGTATGATCTGTGATGGAGATCATCCCAGGGTTTGTCTGGACTAGTCATTGCTTCAATGATTGCTTCTTCTGAGGGCAAGACTAAGTCTAACGAATCGATACCAGCGAGGGAACCTTGAGCCCAAATAGGCTCCGGGATTGGATCTAACTCTTGTGCAGGAGTCAAATCGGTGTCGTTTGAAGCTTGTTGAACTAAAGAGTATGTTGCCTCTGCCATGGACAAGGGCATGGACATACCATGGTGCCCTGTCCCTTCCATCGTGGTCGATGGGGAAGGAAGAATCCATGGATCATTGAAGTAAGTCGTGCGAAACGACGAAACTTGGAAAATATCAACCTTATGGTGGTATGATACAAACTTGACATCGCCATGAGGAGGCAGTTAATCGAAAGTACCCATCAAACATGGGCACAAACCAACCCCTACGTTGACAATGCCTGGTTGGGGATTGTCAATCATCGGGACCGCGGATGCCCCCAATGAAGGGTCAGGTCTGGAGAAGGACAATTGATCAATGGTCACAATCCGGCCCTTGTGTGGAAACAACAAGACCTGGAAAACTGTAGCAACCACTGCTTGCATGGCATAATTCTAACTCCTACATAACAAGATATTGTAGTCGAGGGATGCATCGACTACTTCTACCTCGACGCACATAGTCTTCCCTCCTAACTGCACAGGGAAAGAGGGGATGATTCCATGTGGTCGGAACGAATGACCATCGAAAGAGGTAAGAAGAGTAGGTAACGGAGACAAAATGGGCTGGTCAATGGCCTTCCAACATGCCAATGACATGACGCATGTCGAGGCGCCCTCATCCACCACTGTGTGAAAAATGTTTCGCGTAAAAGTTTTTGTGGGGTAAGCCACTACTATCTGAAATGCTACATGGTAAGGGAGATGAGGTTTTAAGTCGATTGTATCCAGCATGATTTTTCCCGGATTACAAGTCTCGGCAGATCCTAAAGTGGCTAGCAAAGCTTTCCTCTGGGAAGGGAAGCTCTGGAGGACCTCCAAAGCGGAGATCACACAAAGGGTTTGAGATAAATCCTCCACCACATAATAGTTCTGGGCAGCCCTTGTGTTTGGGTTGTGAGAATATTTCTTGAAAGCACCTTTTGGGATGCATGTCATTGTTTCACCCAAAGTCTTCTCAATCTGGAGAAGAAGAGATGGGATTTCAGCTTCTTTACCTTTCTCAGAGGTGCTTGTCTTACTATAGTCATGTGCTCTGGTTGATAGAAAATCATCACCTTTCATAATATACACATTCGTGGATGCAAGATTGTTCGAAGACGGAGAGGGTCCTTGGCTGCCCCCTTCCATGCTTGTAGAGGCTTGGGTTAGGTTTTTCCCATGTTGGAATGGATTTGTTAACACAGCAGGTTGTTGATGTGTCACAAACTTTTGGGCCTCTGCAAGCCGAGGGCACTGGTGGGTCGGGTGGTCCTCCACGCACATGTTACACGAATACTTCACCTTCTGTTTTTCGGTGTTGCCCCCACCAAAATTATTAGTGGGTTTCTTATCCCCCTTACCCTTCTTTCGTTGTTTTTTCTTTCCATCAGGCTGTTGGGTGGCCTTTGGAATTGTCTATTGCACACTGTGTAGATCCGAAGTTTGGGTAGGGGGAGAAGTCAAAACAGTAGTTTGGCTAGCCATTGTATGTTGTATAGACAATTGCTACATTTGCATTTGTTTTATCAATTGTTCAGCGGGCTTGGTTTGTGTTGAACCTACAATACCATCGGCACGTGGTCCAGCTCTCTGTTTGGTTTTATCAAGTATGGATCGTGGTGCATCAGGAAAAACCTCGTACAGTAAACTAGACTGAGAATAAATTAGCTCAAGTTGTTGAGATCTCATGATGGCATATTCTTTGAAAACACTCTTGACGTTGTGACGTCTTTGAATAGTTGTGGAACCAAAGACTTAAGGAACCACTCAAGCAGGAATGCTGGTGGGACTGGTACCTTAATCAAACTATTCTGGCATCTCCACTCTTGGATGTGGTCAGAGATATGGTTCGCTTTTGTCTGTTCGAAATTGGCCAACAATTCTGTGAAAACGTCATATCTCACAGGTAATTGGAAATGGTTTAGGAATTCCATTGCCAATTCGCCGAAGGAAGAATATCTCAAGCGGTCGAGCTCGATGTACCATTTCACAGCACTCCCGATGAGAGTGCATTGAAACAATCACAATTGTATGAAGTCATCTTTCAACGAATTAGACAAGCACCAAAGATGAAAGGTGGTCACATGATCCTCTCGATCTTCGTTAGGCTTGGCCTCAAACTTTGGTATGTCCGACGGTAATTTCGTCGACATAGGAGGTCAACGTGGATCATGACAGATGGTTTTGTTCAACAATCTTGTCAAGTATGGAAAATGTAAGGTTGCCAAGAAAGGTATTTTTGGTTGTTGTTGATGATAACCATGGAAAAAGGGGCCTGGAGTTTGATTGGCACCAGGTTGCCAGGAAAATTTGGGTTGTTGGCGAGGGTTCTGGTAAAAACCATGGCCATGACCAGCGTACAAATTTTGCGTTTGAGGAGACATCATCGGTTGATTCCCAAAATACAACGTAGATGGTTGGGTATGCATTACATTAGGAGGACTTTGGGAAGGGTTGCCCCATGCCAATCCCATGGGCATAGGTATTGCACCCTGCCCGAGGTTCCATTGGTTGTGGAAAGAATTTCCCCATATCGACATTCCTGACGAGGGAACTGATCCTTGCCAAGAATTCCAAGGTCCTGATGCAGAAGAAGTTTTTGGGTTTGCCCCCTGTGCAGGAATAGTACCCTGCATAGGATTAGGTTGGCCATAATTGGGGTTTCCCCTGGTCGGGAAAGCGGTTAACGAGAAAGCGTTGTTACCAAACGCNACTGGCATATTATGAGAAGGTGGTCCTTGACTCCCTACTCCAAGTGAACTATGGTGTGTGTTTGGCCCAGCGGATTGCTGGTGGGTACCGCTAAGTGAAGGGGACGAAGGAGGTATATGACCTCCCCCGTAAGGGAAAGTGTTAAAGGGAGTTGAAGTGCCCCCCATGGGTCCTTGCAGAGGAGCATTAGAGATCCCTGCCCCCAGACCTAAAGTCTGCAAAGTGGAGTAGGATAGTATAGGTCTTGTACTTAAGCTAGGCCTCCCATATGAGAACGGAGGGCCTGTCGCACTCTGTGTGAAAGGAGCAGTGGTCATCACCAAAGACGGGATCGGACCATTGCCCGAGGTAGAGGCAGTCGAGACCATGGTGGCTCGAACTGGCGACGGTGGGTTAGGAGGTGGAACACCCCCTGTGGTGACATTCGTAGTGGGAATAGAGGAATTCCCAGAAGAAGTGGAATAATTTTCCTCCATTACTGCCCACTTTAAAGTTGTTGAAATTTCTTTTAACAGAGTTTGGTCAGGAGTGGTTTCCTGTGACCTGGTCGCTTCAAAAGACCCTTGTTGATCTAGTTTTCGCCTTAGCGGTGGTAGGGGTGGCTCCAATGTAACTGGTGGCAGGCCAAGAAGCCTTCATGACTGGCGGAGCTCGTGATCCTCCACTATGTGAGAAGATCAAAGACACGCTAGGGCTTTCTATTCGTTCAAAAACAACACACACTAGAAAAAGGTCCCTACAAGATAAAACAAGAAAACACGAACTAGTTGGAAAAATAGTTACAACAACCAACACTTGAGCAACTTATCGATGCAAGTGAAACTTGAACACGGAAGCACCCTCCAGGTATACTCTACAAAGTGTGGCCCGATGTATGTCCTAGGTACCATGGTATACCCCCGCAGTCACCTGTGTATGTCCCAAAAAAAAATAGGCAACTAGGTTGCCAGCGCGCGAACAGTCACAAGGCAGGTACAGTCGACAGTCAGGTAGACCACAATGAGCAGGGTATCAAGCCTGAAACCTGTCAAGGGTATCAAAAGCAAGTGGTCTGAAAGAAAATTGAGGACCTCGAACAGATTCGAGACCCATGAAGCTCTGTGGCAAATGCAATCGGCGGAATCCCAAGACAATTCCTCTATATGTGTTCTCCACTACGATTGGTCCGGCTTTGGAGGGGTTATCTTCGCTACCTTTCTGCAAGCAACCTCATGTTTAATCCCTGTGTTAGAGGGGGGTCTCAGATAACTTTCATGATACTGGACTTTTAACACTCCCTAGCTTAGACTCCAATGTTTGATTTAACAGTCTTGAAGAGTTTCCTCTCCAACCTAATTCAAGGCCCTAACCCTAAACTAGTTGGTTGACCCTACAAACATAAAAAGTCTAATTATTTTTAGATTTATCATTAATTTTTATGGATTGTCTTAAGTCAAAGGTTATGAAAGTGAAACTAGTGATGTTTGAAAGATGAAAGAAAAATAAACAGAAAGTTGGAAACAAAACAACTTCTTCTTTACTCAAATCTTAATAAACTTTTCAAACTAAAAATTTCTAAGATCTTTGAACAGCAGACTCAAAACAGGATTTCACTCTACTACAAGCTACTTATTGTCTAAGTAAACCGTCAAGAACTTATGAAAGCAAAGACTTTTCCTGGTTACTCATGCAAACCAACAACTATTTAACCAAACAAAGAAATAAAAGACTTTTTTTTTTATTTGAATGCTCACAAAGCAAAAGGAAAAATATCGACAAGTAAAGACCCAAAAAACTTATGGCCTAAGCGCAGATCACAAAGAGTCACTTTAAAAATAACACACAAGCAAATTAAAACTGGACTCTCACACTTGTCTAAAAACCCTATAAAAAAATAATTTTGAGGAAAACTTCTTAATGAAAAAGAAAGTTATTGTTGTGATCAAACCTAGGTTACTGACCACTATGACAGAGACCCAAAAACCTGAGAGGTATAAATCTCGACAAAGGAAAGGATGGCTGCCTCACTTTAAACAAAAATTTTCTCCACAGGCACGTTGTTGACATTTCAACAGCAAGCGTGTGCATGCGATCTTTGTAAAGTCAGGGCGCGTGTACACGTGTGTAGACCTTATACAGGCCACGTGTACTTCTGACACTCTAAAAAATGAAAGGACAAGCAATCAAGCCCAGACAGAGACTATTGGTACTGAGAACTAGAATCTCTTGAAGACTCAGACACTTACTTTGACAGAAGAAAAAAAAAAACAATTCAAGGAAAACTTCATAGAACAAACCAATCTGAGGTGAAACCTAAGCTATAGACTGCAAACAACAAAGACTAGAATGAGTTCCAGAAAACCCCTGAGAAGGATTATTTCTAACAGGGGAGAGGATGATTGCCTCTCTAGAAGAATTTTTATGGAATCATACACATGACTGACACTTCCTCAGCTAGCGTGTACATGCGGGTTGTGGGAAGGTAGGGCACGGGTACAATATGCAGCTTGAAGAACTTTTGAAGAAGGGAATATTGACAAGTGCATTCCCTTACATATGCAGCTTGAAGAACTTTTGAAGAAGGTAATATTGACAAGTGCACCAATCTTGAAGATTGCATATCTAAATGAAGTTTTTTTGTGTCCATCGATGCATGCAAGGAATGAATTGCTAGAGTTCTCAGTCAAAAGGACCATGTGGTATGCTATGAGTCCAGAAAACTAAAAGAGAATGAGAGGAATTATGATACACATGACTTGGAGCTAGCAGCAATTGTACATGCATTAAAAATGTGGAGGCATTACCTTATGGGTAAGAAATTCAAGCTAAGGACAGACCATTATGGTCTTAAGCATTTGTTTAGACAACCAACATAAATGCTAGGAAAACTAGATGGCTGAAATTTTTGAGTGAATATGAATTTGAAATTAAGCATATAAAGGGCAAGGAAAATCAAGTGGTTGATGCACTTGGCAGGAGAGCTCATGAAGTACATATTGCAGCCATTAGCCTGTACAGGAAAGATCTGAAAGACAAAATTGTTGCAGCAGCAAATTCAGATCAGAATTATTTGAAAATAAAAGAGACATTACAGCAAGGTAACTTTCAGCAGAAATGTAATTATTATGAGCTGAAAGAAGATGGAATTCTCATGTAGAAAGGTAAGGTGTATGTGCCAAATTTCGAGGAGCTGAAAAATGCATTGTTGAAGGAGATGCATAATGTGCCATATGCAGGGCACCCAATATATCATAAGACAATTGCAGCAGTAAGAAGCCAATATTTTTGGCCATAAATGAAGAAAGAAGTGGCTAATTGCATAGCCAGATGTCTAGAATGCCAAAAGTTGAAGATAGAACATAGACACCCAGCACGTTTTCTACAGCCATTTCCCATTCCAGAATGGAAGTGGGAAGTAGTTATAGTTGATTTTATTACTAAGCTGCCTAGAACAGTGAAGCAACATGATTCCATCATGGTGGTGGTGGATAAATTGACTAAAGTAGTGCATGTTATTCCAGTAAAGACTACACATAAGGAAGAAAATATTGTGGATATTTATATGAAAGAAGTTGTTAGGATACATGGAGTGCCTAAGGCAATAGTTTCAGACATAGATTGAAAGTTTACTTCCAATTTTTGGAAGGGTTTGTTCAAGGGATTTGGGACAAATTTAAATCTTAGTACAACATATCATCCAGAGTTAGATGGGAAAATAGAAAGGACTAACAAGATAATTGAGGACATGTTTAGATTGTATGTGATGGATCAACCATCAAATTGGGAAGATTATATCCATTTAGTTGAATTTTCCTACAATAATGGGCATCAAGACTCATTGAAAATGAGTTTGTTTGAAGCATTGTATGGAAAAAAATGTAACACACCAGTGAGTTGGGATAATCCAGCAGACAAAGGAGTTGTTGGGCCAGAATTGTTAAAAGAAATGGAAGATCAAATGGCAAAGATAAAGAAGAATTTGAAGGCTTCCTAAGATAGGTAGAAAATTGATGCAAATGGGAATAGAGTTTTCATAGATTTTAAAGTGGGAGAGCATGTGTTCTTAAAAGTAAAGGCAAAGAGAATTTCGATAAGATTAGGAAGTTTCCCAAAGTTGGCAGCAAGATATTGTGGGACTTTTGAAATATTATAAAAGATAGGGCCAATTGCATACATGTTAGCTTTGTATGCATCCATAAGAGTGAATAATGTATTTCATGTTTCATTGTTAAAGAAATATGTGCATGATCGTAACCACATAATTGATTAGAATGTGATCCAAGTGGAGCATGAAGGGGATTTTCGAGTGGAACCAGTACGCATCCTGGAACAAAAAGTCAAAGTGTTGAGGAAAAAATTC
Source organism: Picea sitchensis (assembly GCA_010110895.2). Taxonomy (NCBI): domain Eukaryota; kingdom Viridiplantae; phylum Streptophyta; class Pinopsida; order Pinales; family Pinaceae; genus Picea; species Picea sitchensis. Next base: position 460 of record SNQJ01S0233289.1, on the reverse strand, counting down.
CTAGGGTTGGTAAAGGTTCAATGGACCTGCTATGGTCCTGAAGATGATACATGGGAACATGCAAAAAACATGCAGGCAAAATACCCACAAATTTTTGACAGTTTTGAAGAAAACATAATGAAAGACTCCATTTTGAGCAGCTAAAATTCTGAAACCACATCTCAGAGTCTTGGCCAAATGCGTTGGGGACCTTGATAAATGAATGGCTCATTCCTTGGGTTAGCCTTGATAAATTAATGGCACATCTCTTGGGTTAACTTTGATAAACGAATGGTGCATTCCTTAGGTCAGCGATTTGAGAGGAACATGATGTTATGGTAGGAAATGTTGTTGGATTACTGAGAGGGGGGGTGAATCAGTAATAGATAAATTTAATCCTTTTTAACCATATAATACAAGTATTATATCAATGTAGCATTATAATCCAATAACTGCAGAGTAAATAAGCAATGAACAAATG
>SNQJ01S0233288.1:0-14052 GCA_010110895.2 Picea sitchensis | reverse complement strand
TGCTTTATTTCCTAACAAAATCAACCATGCAATTTTTGCCAAAATCGTAATTTTGGATTGATAAAATTGTTGTTTTTAATGCATAAATGGATTCGACACCATCAAATACTTCTACTACAACTAGATTGTGTAATGTTAACATTTGATATATGCAATTCCATCAATTTAAAATGATTCTTGCTCGAATGCTCCTATTACAACCAGATTGTCTAACGTTAACATTTGATATATGTAATTCCATCAATTTAAAATGATTCTTACCAAATTTCACGTTAAAATAACCAATATCCCTTCATGTTATTCTAAGTGACAAAAATAAAATAAAATAAAAAATATACAAATTCATATAATGTTTACATTAAGGTTATTATTATTATTTTTTTCTTCATAAGAAGATAAAATAATTATTATTTTATGGAATTCATTAGATTTATGACAAAACAAAATGGGCCTTTTAAATTATTATTAAAAATTGATGTAGTGTTTATGTAATGATGATGATGGTTAATGTCCACTAAGACCAAATTTGGTCTATCAGAGCTTAAGAAAGGAAATAAATTTATTGGTTTACTTTAGAATTGTATCTTTGTTCTTGAAAATATTTAAGAGAAGAATTCCTAAATCACCATAGTTTTGATCAATTAAAAGGTTAGGAATGTCGGTATTATAACAAATATTTTGAAATTGAGATCTAATGCGGGTGTACACAGGACATTATAAGAGTAATTGATTTTCATCTTCAACTCTCTTAGTGTCACAAAGATGACAAATTCTTTCGGCCCATGATGTTTTAGGAATTGTCCAATGCCCCATTTCACTATGGAGCTCATGAGAGTTTGTTTGTATTTTGGTGATGTGGATTTTCTTCTTTACACTAACAAAGAGATACTTTTGATGTTTTACATTAGGGTTGATCACCTCCTTTGTAGTGTCTTAATTTTCTTTTATCTTTTAACTCTTTATCACATCACAATTTCTCCTTGATTTAGATGTAATAATTTTATATTATTGTTATTTTGTAGAGTAACCTCTTTCTTTATTCCCCAATGGTTTAAGACTTGACATCTTTATACCACCCAGCTTGAGCCACATGTGGTTTGGTGAGTTAAACAATCATAAGAATCCTTTTGTCTTCCATGTTGAGTTAGATTGTTCTTGTGCATTAGGTACCTAGTCCTGTATTACTCTAAATGGGGGAAAGACTTGCTTCCGTGAGGAGGATAGGACATGGTGTATTGCCTTCAATTTTTGAGATTATAAGTTATTTGGATTTGATCTATTTTTCTCCATGCTTCTCTAGAAATAATGCAGCCCCATACTTCATAACCATATAAGATAAAATGGTGGAGAGTATCAAAGAGGAATTTCTTCTTGTCCTATAGCCAAAGGTCCATTGAATTACAACTATTTCAAGTCCATAATAAGCTTTCCATCCTCCATTTATCCTTTTCTTGGTGTTGTAGTTCTAGTTAAGCTTGTGATGAAGGTTGAATTCAAGATATTTGTATGAAGTTAATTGCTCCAAGATGTTGTTATTGTAACATCCCCAATTTTAATCCAATTATAGTAATTGTATACATGTGTGATTTAGGTTGGTGAGTCGATATGTTTTGGGGTGAAAATCCCATATTGATTAATATGGTGAAGGGTCGAATTATGTATTATGTACATTGAAATGATTAATAAAAGTAATAATTATTTGGCTATGATACAAGAGAGGAACTTTAACAATGGGGTGATATGATTCCACGAGAGGGGGCTAAAAGGGGATCTAAGGAAAACCCATGCATTGCCCAAGCTAATGTATTTTTATCATATAATCCTTCCTTTTTATTCAATACTCAATCAATGAATTCATGTAAGAGGGTGGGTGTGAGAGGTCACATCCTTTAGTTATTGGAGAGAATGGACATGTGTACAACCATCTTTGGGAAGAGTGAGAATCAAACAAGCAAAGGAGAAGAAGGAAATTTAATGCAAAAGAGACAATTTTACAAGCAGTTTTGGGCAACAAAGAGAGGGGTTGTGTTCTAGGAAGGCAAGCGACCATGATATGTTTGAAGGCAGCCATTGTTTGATTGTGTTTATGTTGAGAAAGAGGTTTGTGTGCCTATTAAAACATGCTATGTTCCTGTGGAGCCTTTTCCTATTGAGAAAATGACTAAAGAGCCTTGTGAAGGTTGTTGTGAACACTCCTAGAGCAACTTAAAGTTTTTGGAGTCTCCAATTGTGAGATTCTTGGCTAACTGAATGCATTAGAGCCCTATAGGGAGGTAAAGAGCTGGAGGGACTATGTGTGGTGAAGGGGGATCCCATTCCTAGGGTTATTACAAATTGTGGGGAAGGGAGAGTTGGTGGATTGGAACTTCTCTTAGAGTAGAACCTAGGTTTTTTGGCTATTGATTGTGGAGAGTGGACAACCAAGAGGACAGATCTCCTTGTGGACTCATAGCCTTAGCTTCGAGAGGGATTATCCTGCTGTTGAGATTTGGAACAACAACCTATGGCTGAGAGAAATGTCCTTTGAACCATCCTAATTGGGTTTTACACACACACACACACACAAGTTCCTACTGCTGTATTTATTATGTTTATTCTACATTGTGCAAAATGGTTTGTTGCTACTTGAACAATTTGCATTTCATGGGTTGTTATGTTGTGGTTGCGTGAGTTAGTTGGCATGTTGTGTGCATGTAGATTTTAAAATGGTATCAAATTATGCTAAGTCATTTTTGTAGTAACAAAACTAGAGCTTGGAGGTTGGGAACGTTACAATTGTCATACACAAAATTAATGTAGGTGTTATTTTTGGTTATTATCATATATTCCTTTTTAATGGTGTTAATAGTCATATTGTTACACTTGTATCTGCCACTCTAGGCCTTGAAGAGAAGCCAATGATGTAATAAAGTTGTAATTATAACTTTTACCAAGGAATTTGCTTGTAGAAATCCTTAAATAAAATTGGCCGCACTTTTCCCAAGAAGAAGGGTGACCAACCACGACTTCCTCATAAATAAGTCATAGTTGATCATTGGTTTCCCATACAAAACCCACAACCACCCCTTAGATCTTCTAGAACTAGAGAGTTCAAAGGAGATCAGCGAGATGGGTTAGCCATGATGCATTATCGAGCATGGAACTTATGCATGACATGTAATTTCCTAGTTCACATTCCATGGAGCCTATCTCCAAGATATTCCAAATTCCTATAAGAAGAGGCCAAATCAAAGGGATGGAGCAAGATGATTAGAAAGATAACATCCTTATGCTAGTGAAATTGAGTAAGAGTCTTTGGTCATTATTTTGTTATCATTATTGATTTGGGCATCAAAACAATTGATAGCATCATAAATCTTCTATAAAATCATAACAACTCAAAAATAATTATAGAGGTAGTCCATTACGCCTAGAACTTTTGTCCTTTTGAAAGATCTGTAGAGTTTGATAAAGTTCTTCTTTCCCAACCTCCTTTATCAGGGCCCGATTACCCTCCCTCATTGACAAAACTAGGGAATGAGTTTGACAACCTAATCACTTTTGTTATTGTAGCATGTGTGTCTTCCTTGAAAAGGGAGGAAAATGCTTTACTCCATCCAAAACCATATCCTTGAAATTTGTAGCCTAGGTACTATCTCCCTTATAAATTTTCCAAATAGAGTTTATATTCTTTCTACAATTGACATACCTATAAAAGAATTTTGTATTCTTATCCCCAACCTATAACCATAATGTCTTGCTCTTGAGTCTCCATTCTTTTTCTTTTCCAAAATAATGTGCCTCCTTTTATCTTCTAGTACCTTTAATTCAATTTTATGTTCCTCAGTCATAAATCCAAAACCTTCCTTGTTGTAGAGAACCTCTAGGGATTCCTCTACTTCTCTAAGAACCCTATCATCTTCCAAGTTTTTGTCCCTTGCCCAGTTAGCAACTACCTTTTTGCCTCTTTTAGATTTCATTGGGGTAGGCCAGAGCAGATTCTCTTAAATTACCATTAAAAGGTTTCCAAACTACTTTGATTTTCCCCATAAAATCCTCCATCTCCATCCATAGATTTAGTTTAAAGGGGTGGTAGGTTTCTATATTAGAACCGCTTCTAACACGAGAGGATTATGATCATAGTCCCCCTTAGTGGTGACCATTGTTTGATCCTACTAGCTTCATCTAGGAAGGCTTCAAAAATTAAAAACCTATCGAGTCTCTTAGCAGTTATGGCTTCCCCCACTCTTGTTACTCCAAGTGGGAGATAACTTGGAAGGTTCAATATCCATAAGACCAGTTTCCTCCTAGGAGGTCACAAGTTCAAATCAGGAGGGGGGTAGGGTATTTACACCTTTAGCCAGACTTTACTTGAGTCCAAAATTCGTTACCTGGAGGGATCCCTTGTCCTGAGCAGGGGTCTTATACATCAATTTGGCATCTTTCTAGGTTGTGACCTTAAAATTGAATTATTATTATTATTATTATTTCTCTAGGATAAAGTCAAGTAATTTGATTAAAAATAGCAAAATTATAAAAGTTGATACCAAAGCGGTGTTTCAGAACACCCCTCATAAGGCCTTATACAGTGACCATACAACGTTGCTGGCAAATGGCATTTTGCTGGTGGGTATGTTCCATGAGACACTTGCTTATAAACAAAATGTGGGCAACCAGTACTATAATAAACAATTAGAGCTCTATATAAAGATACAAAAGGGACAACTTCTTAAACAACCCCAAAGTAATAGGTGTTGAGATTTTTTCATCCAGTTCATTGTTTCAACAACTTTGAAACAATGAAGAAGTTAAATCCATGATTCATGAAGAAAAGAAGCAACGTGTCCTTGATGAGAATTAAAGACCTCCTAGGTTCTTTGTTTCAGCTCTAGACCTTCTTTGGATAACCTGTTAGCGTCAATGTTTTTGTCCCCGTAGACATGTGCAAATGGAATGTGAGAAAAAACAAATTGTAAATTCTTGATATCTTGAAGTAAATGCCGAAGCAAGTAATTTCTCAAGGTGCACTCACCTTTTATCCATTGAATAACCAAGAGGGGGTTGCCCAGAGTTTGTGTATGTGCGACCTCTTTTTCAAGGGCTAAAGTGAGAACCAACTTGAGTGCCATCCGATTTCGAGGATAGTACCCAAGGTAAACCCTACTCTATTCTTTAGGACCGAAGCCGTCTGACAATATACTCATTATGATGTCAACATGTCATTTTATGAGAATGGAACACAGTGGGGAGAATAACACTCCATCCCACAACCACTTAGACTAAATCCAATTAACATTATATATATATACATGAATGATAGATTTAATATACTCAATATAAACACTATACACATATGTTAATTAAAAATTATATAGAACAATTAATACTCAAAGTTATATTTTTGCATAATTATGTTCAAAATTATATTTTTGCATAATTATGTTCAAAATTAAAATAAAACCACCCTTTGAAAAAATATTAAAATCATCATTTAAAATTTCATAGTACTCTTGGTTGGCGTGAATCAAGCATCTAGCAAGAAAATCAGTTTAGGGTATCCCATTATATATTCTTGGTTGGAAGCACGACTCAAACACTCGATAGTGAAATTTCATTTATATTTTTCTTGAAAAACAATTTATATAAATTATATGGTATAGTTTAAAAGTTTTTATGTTTTGATTTTTTATAATAAAATTTCATTTATATTTTTTATTGAAAATGAACTATATAAATTATATTTTAAGTTTAAAATATTTTATGTTTTGAATTTTTGGATTTTTTCCTATCAAAATTTGGCTTGCTTCTAAATAAACTCATAGTTTAATGTTCATTTTAGAGTTTTTTTTATCAATATATTTTTTTTATCAATTTTTATTGAAATCCGTTAAAAATGGTTAGAACTTCAATTTCAGTGATTAAATTTGTATATTTAAAATGTAGTAAGGGTTTTTTTAAGGTGATAAATACATTTATACATTAAAAATACAATTTAAGTAACAAAATGGAGATTTCACCAAAATTTATTTCCAAAATTTTAGTTAATAATTTTAATGAAAATTCAAAAATCCGGAATATACAACTCTTTTACCTATGTAAACAACTCTCCTAAAATGCAGCAATGTAAATATTATTAAGTAAAATACACATATTACTAGAGGTAAAATATTACTAAAATCTAGTCAAAGAAAAGACACTTTATCTGGAATCAAAGTCACCAGATTGACTAAAATCCTCCATCTTTTCTTTGTTGACAATGTGTTACTAATGACAAATGCTTATGTGTAGGAATGGAGATCAACATCATTCATTTATTTTTTTGGTTTCGGTTTTAAAAGTAAACTTCAGACAAATCCAACTTTGTACACTTTTGGTCCTAGGAGACATAATTTCACCCTCAGCGACTACTCACCGTATAAGTTCTTCGATGCAGAAGGGGGTTTCACAAGTACACGGTACTTCTAAAATCTAATTATTATGGCCGAAGATTGGTTATGTCTTGTAAATAAAGTGGAAAAGAAGATTAGCCATTAGAGCTTTCGTTGGTTGTCACTGGGCGACAGACATACACTTTACAAATCTGTTCTTGAAAACCAGTCGGTGTACTGGTTATCACTTGTTGTTGTCCCTTTGTCCATCCTCCACAGAATAAGGAAGGTCTTGATTAATTTCTTGTGGAAAGGAAACATAGATACACATCATTACCACCTTGCAAATTGGGAATCGCTTGCTCGACCAAAACGATTTGGAGGTTGGGGTCTCCTCAACATTATTACTTTCAACAAAGCTTTAGCGACTACTACACTTTGGAGAGCTCTCACAAGCAATGGACTTTGGCAAAAGATACTGAAAGAAAAATATCTACACTATGTGTCAATTATTAAGTGGCTTCGCTCGAAAACTTTTGCAAAACCCTCGGCATCCAAAATCTGGAAAAATCTGTTGAAAACAGTCCACATTATCAATAATTGGCTCACTTGGAAGCCTGGATCGGGATCTCTCATGGAGTTAGGGAGAGACAAAATTTTGGATTTGGGCACGCGCTCCTTCCTATCAGTACGCCTCTGGTCCACTCTACATTAGAAACATATTACCGTTCTAGCTCATGCCTGGAAAACACATCAACATTCCTCCATCTCGACTCAATGGTTAGACAATGCCGACTTAGAACTCACCGGAGACATTGCATCGGAATGGAGACTGATTGAAGATCTCTACAAACATCGGGCATCACCTTAACGGATAACATAGATGAACTTCAGCGGATGGGAGATACTTTTTTTTGAAATATTGTGTAACTGCAAAAGAATATTCTTATCCCCTTTGTGGATAAAGATAAAATATATTTAGTATAGATCCAATCCCCCTTTTGTGGATTGATCATGTAGAACATTAATTGACCAAATCCCCTTTTGTAGTTTGGTCAAAACATAATTGTAATAATGACTAAATGAAAACTGACCTAGAATATATTAAGTGGTTATAACCACCCATAATGAGAATTGACCAGCCAGAATATATTAAAAGTGGTTATAACCACAGGAAGAAGAAATTCATTACCTTTAGTGAAGAGACACTTCCACACATGCAGTGTATAAATAAGAGAATTAGCATACTCATTTAGACACACATTGAGCTCCCTCATCTAGTGCGCAAGTATTGAAGGAAGCCCTACGGTTACCGATTCTTAGGAAGAAGGAAGAGAAAGAGGCATCCTTGGGAGAGGAATTTATGTGTTGTTTGGTTCATTATCTTGGCATTGTAGTGACCCTATCTATATTAAGGAAGTTTTGTTGGGTTTTCTTCCCCTTGAGGGTTTCCAAGATAAATGCTTGTGTACTCTTGTGATTGTGTTTCTCTCGATGATCACAATACATGCTATTATTATCTAGTAACTAGAAAGGTAACCTAATAATAGCATAAACTTTGTAACATGGTTTGAGCTAAGGTGAAGAGAGATCTTTCATTGGATAAAGAAAATGTCATTGTTGTCGTATATGAAAATTAGGTTTTTTTTTATTAAAGAGGGTTTTAGCCTCAAATCCATCCTAGAAAGGTGTGCCCTACCTCAAAGGAACACTTTGGAATCCCTCGGTACTTTTAGGATTGCTAGATCTCGGGAAATTGAAACCCCTAGTTTCGCAAAAGTCAGAAAACGAAATTACCAGTGTACCGGTGTACCCAGTCTGAAAACCAGAAGCACCAGTCCAAGAAATCCATAGATCAAGTTTGGAGGGTAAAAATTGGATTTTCTGAAATCTAAACTTACACCGAGGCTACTACCTCAGTCCATCACATCTTTTGGTGAGTTGAGTTTTAGATCCAAGTAATTTGATTTTTTATTATTTCTATAGCTTGAAGGGCTAGGGTTTCTTCTACAAAGAAAGAATGGCTACCAACATGAGGGTAGAGACAGGCTGGAAGGATCTAGAAACCCGGATCTTGGAAGCATAGGTTGTCAGATGATTCTAGGCAGAATGATCTCCTAGAACGTATTACAGTGGGTGTGCGAACCGGATGAAGAAGAGAAAAGACCAGAAGCATAAGAAGATGAAAAGCGAAGAGAGATGCGTGTCCCGGATGCTATGAGGATCACTTGATCCCTCATATATCGAACTTGATTAAAGGCAAATGTATGGAAGCACTTTCGGTAAGGTTATATGAAATCAAAGACATTATCTATAATCTTGCTTTAAGAAATCATCTTTGTAATATGAATATGGAAAACTCATAATCTATCACATCCTAACTTATGAGAGTTTCTGGGATGGGAGATCAGTTTGTAGCTATTGGAGATGTCATTGGTGACAAGGAGCTTGTAACCACAACCCTAAAATGGGTTCAACATTTTGGATTCCCTTTGTACAAGGGTGTGTGCAAGAAACCTTAAGTTACCCAAGTTTGATAAGTTATGGGCGGATTGCACACACAAAGAATCTAAACTTGCAAACCAACATAAGAGATTAACTGTCGATGAAGAGGAAGCTCTTAAACTCAAAAGAAAAAAAGTTCCTTGGGAAGGAAACGATAAAGAAGCTAACTAGTAAGAGTTCAAGACAAGAAGAAAGATGTTTCAAGATCAAATGCTACTTGTCAAAAGTTGGGATACTTTTCTTATGATTGTCCTCGAGGAAAAGGAAAAAGAAAGAATCAAGCACATGTGAAGAAGAGAGGGAATCTCCTCCCCTCAAAGAAAGATCTAGCAAAAATTAAGGATTATGTACTTTAAGTTGAAGATAGTTGATTTGAAAGATAGCAAATGGTGGAGTCCATAGAGCCTCCCACACAAAAAACAAAGATAAGTATTCATGTTTATTTTTAGTATCTTGTTTACTTTAATACCTTCTCATTAAGTTAGTTTTTTGTGAGAACTTTAATTAACCTCGTTTTATTTGAGTGTCTATGCGGACTTATGAAGGAAGTATCAAAGAGAGGAAGAAAGAGATAAAATATTTCATGTATGATCACTCATAAGAGTGAAAAGAAAACATCACGTAAGTAAGTTTACAGAGTCCTAGGAAGAAAGAAATTATCTTGAGTGACTTAGAAGTTAGAATATGAGAAGGGCCATTATGATAATGATGTGATCCCATTAAAGACGGACAATATCAATATTTATAGGAGCGGGGAGGCTCCTAGGGTGAACATAAATGTTCAAGATTAAGAGAAATATGGATACTCAGAGATAGTGGATGAGATGCAAGTAACCACATGTTGCTCCAATCTGGTTCTTATAGATCACCGAGGAGGGCCGAGGTTGATCCAATTATGAAGAGCGAAGAAAGAAATGTTCGAACTCAAGAGGCACCCAGGATATTACAGGAGAGAACTTCAAGGATGATGATTATAAGCTATCAGTTTGGTGCAAGATGGAGCCATGTCTCCGAGTTCGAAAAGAAGGATTGTGATTTGTCACGGAGTTAGGAAAGTAGATGGATGGTGCACAGATATTTTGATCAAAATGAAGTTATCTAGTAGATGGATGGTGCTTAGCAGATGGGTATCATGGTATTGTACCATTGAAAGATTTTGGACCCTGTGGCCCGATTTTTGGATCCCATAGCTAGACCTTTTTAGAGAAGGAATGAGCAATCCCATGGGTAGACCATAGAGAAGGAAAAGAGAAGAAACCATTGAAGGGGAATGAGAAATTTTCCAGGTTGGCCTATGTCCAAGTGTTGAGTTTTGGATACTCTAGGGACATGCTAGAATACCACCCTCATAGAGGGGGGTGTGACCACCCTTGTAGAGAGGAATGTGAATGTTTCTCCAGGGGCCTTGACAAAATACTCTCCTCCGGCCAAGGATTGAGTAGCTTGGAAGACAAACCTTGACCATGTGGAATGGTTAGTTGGCTCTTGGGGTTTGTGTCATGATCCTACGTGGATCATGTGGAAAAGGGATTCTAGTCTTGCCTAGACTAGCATCTTATCTTCTCTAGTTCATATGGGATGAATAGGAGTAGGCCCATGAGTAGTCATCCCTAGTGGATGAGTGAGATATATGACTACAAGAGTGTCTCATCGTGTCGAGACATCATCTTAGCGTGAAAGGCAGAAAGAAAGAAAGAGTATCTACAGGCGAAGATAAAGACAAAACTGTGATTTATAGATATGCCAATCGGTGATCATGATGCGGATGACCAAGTGGATTATATTGATGCCTCATGTTATCTAGTTGATGAAGTTACCCAGTTGATGATATTTACCCAGGTTGATGATGTTATCCAGTGGATATTTCTTGCCTAGTTGATGTTGACATCACGGTGACACGTCAAAAGATAAAGAATATCCTTCTTGTTAAGAGGGAGTGTTAAAATATTATTTGTACAAAAGAATATTCTTATCCCCTTTGTGGATAAAGATGAAATATATTTATTATTGATTAGATCAATCCCCTTTGTAGATTGATCGTAATAGGGCATTAGGTACAAATCCCCTTTTGCGGATTGGTCCAAGCCCTAGTGTATTCTAAATGAAAAGATGGCCCCAAAATATATTAAAGTGATTATAACCACCCATAATGAAGTATTTGACAGGGAATATATTAAAGTGTTTATAGCCACCGGAAGAGAAATTCATTACCCGGTGAAGAGACACTTCCACACGTGCAAAATTGTATAAATAAGAGAGATAGCGCCTCATTTTAGACACCTACCAGAGCTCACTTATCCTGTGTAAGTATTGAAGGAAGCTACAATTACTAGTTGCGAGGAAGAAGGAAGAGAGAGGCATCCTTGGGAGGAATTTTTGTGTTGTTTGGTTCATTATCTTGGCATTGTGTGGCTATCTATATTAAGGAAGTTTTGTTGGAGTTTTCTTCCCCTTGAGGGTTTCCCGGGATAAATGCTTGTGTACTATTGTGATTGTGTTTCTCCCAGTGATCACATTATTGTACTATTATTATCTAGTAACTAGAAAGGTAACCTAATAATAGCAAAACTTTAACAATACCGGGCATATCACTTCAAAAATATCTACTCAACCATTGCGATACACAAAACTTATCGTATACTGGATGGGAAAAGAGCATTTGGAATTGGAATCTGCAGTTGAAAGTTAAACTCTTCATGTGGCTGGCCGCAAATAATAAGATTTTGGCGTGGTCTAATCTCCAACGCAGAGGATGGAAAGGCCCTAACAGATGCATCCTATGCAAACTAGACAACGAAACTACAGACCATATCTTTCTGCACTGTTCTTTTACTATTATTGTGTGGAATTTGATTTACTCCATAGGTAATTGTAACCAGAAGTAGGGAGGAAACTGTTTGACTAACAACTTATCCAAGTGGACAACAAATAAAACCGTTCCTATTACATTACCTCCCCTAATTTGTTGGTTCGTGTGGCTTGAAAGGAATGCAACAACCTTTGATAAAAAAACCTCATACACTTTCAGCGTGATGAGATTGAGCACTTGGTACAATTGAGAGCTTGAGAGTTATTACCGTTCCTTGCTTGATCAGTTTAATTAATCATAGAATTTGAATTTCACGTAGCTTGCTTTGATAGTGCAGTGAACAGGATAGTCAATGTTGTGGGCGGTGGCATAGTAAACTTCGAACCTGCCAGCTCTAAATGGTACTAGAGGCGTGGAATGGAAACAGAATACAAAGAAATTTGAATTATTGGGGCTTGGGCTGCATTACATAGCCAGGTCTCCCTTGCACTCTGAAGATCCAAGATTCTTGGAGATTCAAGGTGATATCGAATGGTGAATGATAGAATTGATTTCTTGAGTGACCTTTCTTGAAGGCTGGAAAAAAGAATCAAAACTCTTAAGAACACTTTCGAGAGCACTCAATTCTTCCACATCTATTGAGAATTTAACAAAGAAGCAGATTCGCTTTCAAAGAAAGCATTAAATGAACTGGAAGGTTACATCACGCTTCACCTTTGGAATGAAGGAGTAAAGGAACAATGTCGACTCCTCAAAGTCTATTAACACTTCTTTTTGCGGTACTCCTCTTACATTCAAAATTTCATAGTGCGCGAAGAAATCAGCTATCATTACTAGCTCGAAAAATTCCAGTCTCCATTTGGCTGCTCACATTTTCATTGAAGGCTACATTGTTTTGCATCCAAGGCAAATTGTATTTGTCTTCATTTTTTTTTGGTTATTTTTTGTTTCAAAGCACATGTATGTATTTCTGGATATTAGTGAACATTTTGGATGCTAAGAATTATATCTTCTTAATATAATTCGTGAAATTTTCTCCCTGGAAAAAAAAAAAATATTAACTGAGGTTAAAAATCCCAACTGGGCCTTAACACACCACTTGCTAAACACTGATTTAGGTACGTTGAAAGGTACTATGTCTGATGGTGTGGGAACAGAGTGCACCGGAGAATCTCAGAGTGACGGGCTCGACTCTCGCGACGTACAGCGAAGAAACTCTTTCCTTAAGCAAAGAGATATCGACAATCTTTCGTTGATCAGATATGTATAAATAATGTCAACTTGACCCCTCTGCCACAGAACATGGAGAGTGAGGGAAACACAATTCATACCGCGGGATTCACATTTGCACGAGATGATAAGAAGAAAATCAAATATTTGAGCTGCAGGGCAAAGAAAATAACTTTCTTCTGATCAGGATTTGAACGCGTGCCATGGAAGCAGCAATTCCAGTATGTAACAGTGGATTACAGTGCACATCAAAGAAGGATGAGCCTGCAGGGCTTAAAACTTCTTTCCATGCTGGAGTTGTAAGGCAGCAGCAGCACACTGTTATTAGTTCAGCAAACAATTTCGCAGAGTTTCGAGATAACCTTAAGAAGAATAATCTCTCAGATTCTGGAAATTGCCTTTACAAGTCTCTGGGTTATTAGTTCAGCAAACAATTTCGCAGAGTTTCGAGATAACCTTAAGAAGAATAATCTCTCAGATTCTGGAAATTGCCTTTACAAGTCTCTGGAAACGCAGAAGAAGTTATCAGAAAATGCACCCAAATTGCAAATGTGCAACTGTGAAAAATCTAGGCCATTTACCGTGAAATTCTTCCAAATATCAGTCCGAACCCTAGCTCTGGCCTTCTGCTTCGGGGGTTTTGCGGGGTTTATGCGCTTATTGTTATCTGTTCTTCCGCCCGATTTTTCGGACAGATGGCACAAGCTTGTTCATGAAAAGGAACATGAGAATGAGGATGGTGTTATTCGGAAAGATTCGAATGCGGGGACGATTATTTATGATCGCTATGGGATTGTAATCGCAACGATCGTTCCCCCGACTAGTCATATGAGCGGGGGTAAAGACGGGCGTACCCGGCGTCCTCTGAGGGCCAGTGATGTTCCATGTTATATGTGGCAAGCTGTTGTTGCGTCCGAGGACCGCCGGTTCTTCGAGCACCGTGGAATCGACCCTAAAGGGATTGCCAGGGCTGCATTGTCCATGACAGCAGGTGGAGGTGGCAGCACAATCACGCAGCAGGTATGCTGGTGGGTCATTTTGGTTTGTTTACTTTACAGTATGTTTGAATTGAACTGGTTGAGTAGAAGATAAGCAAGTGCATGGGCGACAATTGCTCATCTCAAAAGACTTACCATTTAGGAAGAGGCAATGTTGTAAAGA
>SNQJ01S0233287.1:0-14052 GCA_010110895.2 Picea sitchensis | reverse complement strand
GAATTCGGATGTCACACAGGCGAGCGGTTTAGATTCCCTTCGTTGAATACCGAAGATGGCTCCCTCCATTCGATGTAGATATAGGCGTGTTCCTTCATTCCAGATTTCATTATATATTATTCAATTTCTGCAAAACCCAGAACGGAAGGTATTTGTGTTTCATCTAGAATTTATTATGTATTATTTACATTCCTGCAAAACCCAGAACGGAAGGTAATTGCGTCTCATTCCAGATTTTATTATGTATCATTTAAATCTCTGCATAACCCAAAATAGAAAGTATTCGCGTTCCATCCCAGATTTTATTAGATATTATTTAATGTCTGCAAAACCCAGGACAGGAAGTATTCACGTTTCATCCCAGATTTATTAGATATTATTTAATTTCTGCAGACCCAGAACAGAAGGTATTGCGTTTCTTTCCTAAGAGCAGCCACCACATCAATGGTGGAGGAATTGATTGATTAATCATTGTGTTGCTGAGGGTTGTAATTGAATCTCTCGTATACCGTAGTAACGCCCAGGTTTTTATTGTTTATTAAGGCATTGGTACAACCACAGATAAACAAATTTCAGAAAATGTTTGTAGAAATCTCTCAATGAGAAGGTATATTTCTACTCATACTCTTCAATAATTTGCAACAGCTGTGAGAATGGTAATTATAGAATGTGTATGGTAACTAAGCATTGAGGGCAAGCACAATGCTTGAGACCGTGTGTGTGCTGCATACCTTTTAAATTTTTACATAGATTGTCCGCGAATTTTAATCCTCTGTTACTAAGCTGGTGGTATTTTTTTTAATTACAGAAAAAAAAAAACGTGTTGTGCCATTGTGTGGGCGTGCCAATTAATGGCAAATGGATCTGCCTCTGGTACGCTATGCCCGGTATGTTCACAGACTTTTCTCTACCTTGTACAATTAGATCCAATCCAATTTGGATGATGCCATGTCAAATAGTGACTAGATCTTTCAACCCTTGCGTTTTGCATATGAAACCTGTGTGTTATTTATGTAGGGAATTTATGCGTTTATGAATGAGATCTCTACATTTATGGTTTTCCTTTAATTTCTCCATTCCACAAGGTATGGGCTTGATGAAGCCCAAGTAGAAGTATGGGGTGTTTTCTTGCATAGTCGTGACAATTCTTGGCCTAGAAACCTTGCATCCAGCTTGTAATCAAGGATTCACCATGCTGTGTAACAATGATAACCTCATGGGCAGTATGGCCTCGTATGTACATAGTTGGATTGCTTAATAAGAAGAGCGCAGATCTAGTGCATGCTTGGGAATGGTAATGGCGGTGGAAATCTCCGTGGGGTTGACAACACCTTGATTGGGCAATCAAATTCATTAACCATCTCTTATCATGACTGAGCTTGTTGATGTCAATTGTGGCATTGGGTTAGGTGTCTACTGCTGCAATTTGATGGCTGTTGGAAATTGGTGAAAAATGGGATATGGCAGTCCATAATGCTGACTTTATGTTCATAGATAAACCCATAGTAGAAGGCAAAACCATTTTATTTCATGCACTTTTTGCTTACATCCTTATCTCCATTTTATGGCTTTTGGGCAAGACGAGAGATTGTCTTTTATGTGAAAAATGTATACCAAAAGGGGTATAATTGCTTCTGTGTTTTCTGCTTGGCATGGTGGTGTTTTGCTCATGAAAATTCTGCATTTTCCCCTTGCATTGAAGCCATTGATTCATGGATTTACTGTGTTTTATCCCCAAGCATTTTTGTGTGTTGTATGAGGGATCTCTGCAATTTCTTTTGGTCAAGAAAATAATGCCCGACACGGGAAAGGATGGACGTCTGGGTTTGGGGATGCCAGACACTTTCCGTCAACCTTAAATCCTTCCCTTAACTATCTTTAAAACACAAACAGGGTCTTTGCCATTTAAGCGTTTGTAACAATGTCTCAATGTAGTCATTTCACATTTTGTTTATGGATTTAATTAACCCCTATTTCTTGACCTCTTTTGCTTGAAGCAGAGCTGCTAGGTAACCTGTAGGGTGTTAATTATTACCAGCCATGGGAAATTTTCCTTTCCCACCTTAGTCTTTTATATAACGCATTTGGGCTTGTAGTATAACTATGTTTTGGGCACGGTATAATGTGGCCTTCTTATTCTTTTCATTGGGTGAATGTTAGTTATGTTATGGACCTCTATGATTATCTCCTTCCCTCATAAGAGTGAACATAAATCATATTCTCACTTGTTTGAAAATGGCGGGTTGTCTTGCAACGTCTAGACGGTACCGACAATTAAAACTTAGCGAGTGATATTGCTACCCATGATGTTCTTTTCAGGAAAATACGGTACGATGATAACTTGCTTTAAATAAAAAGGTGGAACAGATTTCCCTTGTTTGGCATCTCCGTTGAATGCATCCCTCCCTGATTGAACCATTTAAGTTCAAGAGCTGTTGTGATGAGTCTAGTGATCATAGGCATTTTCTTGCTTGGTTAAACCTTGCCTTTTATGCTACCGTATGAGATAAGTTGAAAATTTAAGTATCCCAACCTTTGCCTGTTTGAGCAACTGTACCGTCTGTGCAACTTAAGTTCTTCAATATCTTGCTGCTGAGTGTCTTGGACTACATGTTTATGCTCTTGTTCGTGTTATGAGCTTTTAGATAATGTAAATTGCAAGAGTTGTATGAGCCCTTGTTGGCCTTGCTGAAAGTGAATTAAATGATAAAAATGCATTAGAGAGCTACTTCTATAATTGAATTCTTGTTGTCTTGTTGCATAAAGACTTGTGAGCATGATGCCAAGGAGAAAGTTAACAATGAGAAGATTCTTGTTCCATAACCCTTGTCATTGGTTGTTGTGTAAAGAACTTGATGCAAACCTAAAGAAGTTGTAATGCTTATTGATGATGGATTATACTTGGAACCGCTTCAAGTAAGTTTGGTTACATGCTAGAATGCATACGAAGCTATTTAGTGAAAGATAGGGTGGTGTTATGGGTGAATTCATGGTATTCTCCTTATGACGGATGACCCACAAAATTTAAGGTCCTTGAATCTAAGTGAAACCGGTATTTATTTTTTTGACAACGAGGATTTCGGTTAACTAATTGTACTTTATTTAGGGTTGGATATCTAAGTCATTTAATAAATTTAAAGAACAAGGTGGTCCCAGGATTTTAGTGGAAAGACCTTTTCATGGTTGTAGCGTCACGGATCGCCGATGCACGCACCTCCACGGAGGGCCTTGTTCATAATTAAGCGTTGTACAAGATTAGTAATCATCCCTTTGTCGAATTAGAGTCTTGGCCGGTTTGTCGGGTGTGACGCTTAGAGTCCGCAGTGAGACCATATTACTTCTACTGGCGCACACACCTTAACAAAAAATTGCACCCATTATGAGTTGTTGTTATAGCGAGGAGGGTCGTTACACGCCTTCATCTATTGGCGTTTGAGCGTCCAGAATACGAACCTATCTTTGTATCACGGAAAGGAATGTGGGAGGGGAAGGCGAGGTCCAGTTAAGCACCCCAATCAAAAGGATGGCTTCAATACTTGGATGGGGTTCCCGGGAGGAGGAGGAATGCCCCAGACATGGTAGAGTTTGTATTAATAATAAAAACATGGCCGATTGCTCGGGTTTTGGGATGGTCGGCCAGGTAGTTGGATCCAGATCGACCGATGAGTGAACGGATAGACCACTTGGCCTCTTGAGGAGGAAAGTGGGGCCCGACCGAGTAAGGGACTGGATTAGTCACTTTTACATTCCACAATGGAGGAATGAGATCGAACGACTGATGGATATTTCTTCAGTTGAATGGACGCTGGTATTGGGACAATGAAAATGGAATGATGCCAGATATCGTCTGGTGGATGCGAACTGGATAACCGGTTGTGGTTTCAATCAATTAACCGGTGAACCGGTGACAGTCTCAATCGGAGTTGAAGTTTCCGTTAACGCCGATGCCGACCGGCGTGAACCAATATATTTGAGGAGGCTTGGTCCTTTTTTGGTTTCTTCTTCCTCTTTTCCATTTCTTGCTTCTTAAGTCCCGACTGGTTACTTGCTTTGGAAACTTTCAATGGGATAGGAAAATGGAAGAGGAGACAATGAAGAAATTTGATATGAGGTTGATGTGTGGGTGGTGCATTAACATCAAAGTATTAGGTGCAAGTGAAACATTGGGAGGATTCAGGACCACCGGAGTGGGGAACAATCAAGCTGGTGAGTCCAGATGGTGAGTCACAGAGACTTCGATTAACATGGGATCAAAGTTTCCAAATGAAGGAAAAATATAAGGTTCCCTAGAATAAAGGTTCCTCTGTTGGTACTCCCAAGATTTGATGCCATTAAAACTGAATCAACCTAAGGTCCACTAAATAAAAAAATAGCATGCAGCTAGTAGAAGAGCTAAAGTCATAACCAAGCAAACGCGAGCCTTCTCTCATTGTCCTTTAGTTGGTGATGAAATCCAACGTCGGCGGAACAAATCCAGGAAGGGGGTGGGGATAGAGTGGAATAGTTACAATGGTGACTTTCTTAATGGACTTCATGGTGCAAAGGCTTCCACTCAGTAATTGTGGATCTACCCTCAAAGGAGCCCGAGTGAATTTGACAAATGTCTGCTCCAGATGCAGTGAGAATTCCGTCATGCCCTTGTGTAAGACCCTAAGATTATGGCCACTAAGGTTCAATTTGTGAGTCGATACAGAGCGGTCGACGGTCAGGTCCCGAGGCGATGCGGTGAGGGAGTGTCGAGGCAGAAATCAACTAAAGAGCCAGTGGTGTGGATTTACCCAAATTGACCCCCATGTCTGATCCGGCCACTACAATCAGTTAAACCACATAGGCTTAGTGCCCGTAGTTCACCTGAGTGCGACCTTGTGCGTAACCCATGTGTGAGAGAGGGATCGGGAAGATTGCTCACGATGATTGGTTTGACTCTCTAACAGGATACTGTTTTTTGATGGATTTGGAAAGTTATGCTCACAACCTAATCCAAAGTGCTAAGCCTATTCTCTTGTTGGTGGAAGATCCTAGAAAAGAAAAAGTTCTAGATAACTTTTAATTAAAGCGTTGATTTTTATAAATTTGTTCTTACTTTCGGAGATTGTGAAAGTGAAATGGTGGAATGATGACTCAATTCCAAAAGTATGCATGAAATATGATAAACAAACATTTATTTTCAATGGGTTTTTAAGGGAAAGAGGAAGAGTCGTTTCACTATCAAACACTTGATAAGGAATGCCCTCAAACAATTTTGTCTTCAATCAAATCCAATAATGCTCTGACATTTGATGAAAACTAATGTAGCCAAAATAGTGACTAATCATTAAGATGTACTTTTGTCATTTGTATATGAATATTGATCAATTCAAAGTATTTTCGTCTTTCTAATTACCTTCTTGGAATGAATGAAAATCAAATCGTACAAATGAAAACTCATACAAACAATACACCCTTCGTTTGAAATCAAACGAAAATTGAAAGAAAAGAAACAATCAAGAGAAAACAAACTTCACATAAAGAAAAAGTTGAAGAACAATGATCTTGACTAAAATCAAGATGAAGAGATCACAATAGGCCAGTATTGCTTCACCCGGGGTTTTCCTTAGGTTAATGAGGAGAGAAAAGGCTAATACATGGGTTTCAAACTTGCAAATCTTGTGAGAAAAACTTCAGCCAAAAATAGTGAAAGAAGGTTCTGAAATCAAGCAGTGGAATGTTTGTTCTTCAAACAAAGAAAGCGGATATCAATTTGGATAAGAAGGATTGACTCACTAGGTGACCCGGCAAGAGAGACACAAACCACAGAAAAGGCAATTAAAGAAGAGTTTTGGCCAAAGGAGGGATGGCGATCTGTTGCCAAAGGGAAAGGAGTGTTATAGCTCTCTATAGAAGGCTATGAGGGAGCGCTGGCACTCTATTAACACAGGGACAGAGGCTCCAGGTTCAAAAACTCCCAAAATGTCAAAAATCCAAAATTGCAATTCAGAGCACAACCAACTATCGCGAGAGTACTTGATCTGGTGATTTTGTCGACTCATGAAACCAATCAAAGAGGTGTAAACCAGGTCTGAAACAATCAAATTAGTGAGAACAAAGGTCAATGAGAATCGAAATAAGAGAAATTTTGATTTGGGCTATCTCAAGGTCGCCGGTTTACATTTGTAATGCAAAATCTCCATGCGAGGATGATGGGTCGCCTCTAAGAGCTTGACCCTAACTCTAAGACAAAAATTCTTAACATGGACAGAGCTTCCTTTAAAAATCTATCTAAACTAACATGAGAGGAGGATAACATAAGTACCTCTTGTCGGCGTTTTTCATGCAGCCAAGTTGCTTCCAGATCATATCTCAGTGAGTTCTATGGATGAATCGTACCCTACTCTATTGATATTTATCTTGAAAACAGAGATCTATCATCCGATGATAAGTTCATGTAATGTGGACACAAACTAGAAAGAAGCAGTGTCAAAGCGTGTCATATTAATGAGAATAATGACAACAATGCACCCCACAATCATTAGATCACAGATACTGACAACTTAATTGGTCCTCTTCGTCAACACTTGCTCGAAGATCCACAACCCTAGATAATGTAACTTCATTTGATCCTCTCCCTTTGGTATTTGTGTGTTTCCTATGAGGTCCTTAGGTTTCATTTCATAATTCTTCCTCAATCAGGCTGTTCCATCACCACTTATGAGATCCTTAAGTTTGGTGTGATTCTCCATTCCCATCCTCACTTATGGATCATAAGTTTGGTATCATTCTCCATTTGCATTCCCCTTTCACTATTAGAAAGCTTTCTTATATCGTTAAAGGAGGAGCTTAACCTCTTGAGTTATCTTTAGAACAAGTTAGAAACTTCCTCCTTAGATCAGGCATCTCGGTAAAACCAAGAATTTATATTCAACTGCCTTCTAATCTTGAAGATCCTCCCCTTATTCTCCTCTCAATGGGCCAACTACTACCACCTCATATTAGGTAACGCTCCTGCAAAAGGGGTATCATAGCATTGTAGCACTCCCCAGTACGCTTAAGGGGAAGTCTGGTCTCCAAAAGTGAAGTAGCACTCACAGCCAAAGGGGTGGGAGGCGTTATAGCAGCTCCTGAAGCCTGCTAGCCAAGGGAAGTAGCCGAGCTCTAAAAGGTTGATGGGAGCCCTCACCCTCAAAACCATTGTTTAAGAGCTCCTCTTAGGTGATAAAAGTTCCTTGACTTGAGTTAACTTGATTCTCCTTCTCAAACCAAGTACATGAGATGTTTTAAAGATTGCCTCATAGTAGTCTGTACCTTAGTAGGTATGCTTGAATGATGTCTTGACATGAACAACTACAGCTTTTCAAAGTTGTAAATAATATCGACACTACGACAGAATGTAGAGACACTTATCCAGTTAATTAATTTTGGCGTGTATGACTACTGAGTAATCTTTTACTTTTAACACCATTCCAATGGAAATCCCTTATGGAGGATTTATTAAGACTTACCAACACAAACTACTTCCAATGGAAATCCCATATGGAGGATTTATTAAGAAGTAAAGGCATGTACCATATTACCTTGGGAAATGAAACATAACCTATTGATGTTGATAAGAAAGTCAAATGGGATAATATTAATGATGAAGCACGTGGACTAATCAAAATTTCCATCTTTCCTGATTTAAGGTTCCACCTTCAACAAATTGATAAACCCGATGAATCTTGGGAAAAGATTGAATCTTTTTTTGGTAAGCACAATATTATTTGAGAACAACAGTTAGAAAATCAATTACTGACTCTAATTCCAAGTGATTTTTATTGCATTGAAGACTATCTATCTAATTTTAAAACA
Organism: Picea sitchensis; assembly: GCA_010110895.2. Lineage (NCBI taxonomy): Eukaryota > Viridiplantae > Streptophyta > Pinopsida > Pinales > Pinaceae > Picea > Picea sitchensis. Next base: position 6,228 of record SNQJ01S0233287.1, on the reverse strand, counting down.
CTCATAATTTCATATGAAGAATGTAAGATAAAGATGGATATAGAGCATTACATCTATCTTATTCTTTCTAAGCTAGGTAGTGCATATTCTATGTTTGTATCTACCTATGCCATGAAATAGGCTGTAGCAACAACTTATAAAAAACTCACTCTTGAGTCCTTTTTTGATGCTTTGTTTAGAGAGAAAGATACACTTGTATAACTTGGAGTGATAAACACTACAAGCACCTCCATAAAATCCTTATTTGTCCATCGGAAAGATAAACCCAAGAATCCCAAGAAGATACATCTTCGCCACAACAACAAGCAACATAAGGGTCCCAAACCCACTTAGACAGCTTTTGCTCCTAATGGTGACAAATGAGAAAAATATAAAAATAAGAAGACTGACAAACATTGCAACTTTTGTGATAAAGATGGTCATGATGAGTCCAAATGTTTCAAGAATATGGAAGCTTTAGAAGCAATGATGAAGAAGCACAACATCCATATTGATTCTACTTCTTCTTATCATGGACATGCACTTTCTGCTTTTGGTTTCTCCTTCAATACAACTTCTACTTCTTTTTCTGATGAGTGGCTTATTGATTCTGTAGCATATTATCATATGGCTAAGGATAAAGACATATTTTTTTCTCTAAATGAATGTAACACCAAGAAATTTTTTTTTGGTGATGACAGATCTCTTAGTGTTTTAGGATCTGGAATAGTTCAAGTAGAAAATGTTCATTTCAATGATGTATTATGTGTTACAAATATTTCTTATAAACTTATATCAGTATATCAAATCACTCATTTAGGTGAAGGTAAAATCGACGAGTTTTCACCTCACCAAGTTGTAATCAAGGATCTAAAAGGTCCTAAGCATGTTCTTGCAACTGGAATTGTTGATGATATTACTAGGTTGTACAAGTTTGACAACTTTGGGTCATCATCTTTTTCATCAGTTTTTTCTTCTCATAGTGATGAATTGAGCAAACTTTGGAATGAGAGGTTTTGTCATATAAACTATTTCTCATTGAATCAACTATGTAATCAATAGATGGTGATTGATCTTCCTCCTATTTCATGCAGATATGGTGTTTGTGTTGGCTGTGTTCTTGGAAAACATCATCAAGATAGTTTTGAAAAAACTACCTCTTGGCAGGGCTTGGTCCCTTTGCAGCTTGTTCACAGTGATTTGTGTGTTCCACTTTCTTCTCCTTTTTTTGGGTGCAAGTATTTCTTAACTTTCATTGATGAATTTTCTATACGTACTTGGGTTTACTTCTTAAAACTTAGGAGAAAACTTTTTGACAAGTTTTTGTCCTACAAGGCCCTTGTAGAAAATCAATTTGGACATCAAATTCAAAGGTTAAGAACATATAATGGAGGCGAATATGTGAACAATAATTTTACAAGTTACTGCACTACGTAGGGCATCCAAATGCAACACAATGTTCCATATACACCACAAAAAAATGGTGTTGTTGAGAGAAATAATCACACATTAAAAGAAATGGATAATTCTATGATCTAATCTAAGGGATTAAGTCTAAAGTATTTGGTGGAAGCCATCAACTGTGAAAATTACATAGTAAACCGTAGTCCCACAAAGGATCTTAAAAATATAACACTGGAAGAATCTTGGACTAAGCTTAAACCAGATGTAAGTCACTTATGTGTGTTTGGTAGTATAGCATGGGCTCACATTCCTGATGAGAAAAGGAAAGCATTATAGCCTAAAAGTGAGAAGTGTATATTTGTTGGTTATTTTGAAGATGTCAAAGGTTATAGAATTCTTCAACCTCATTTTAATGAATTTTTTATTAGAAGAGATGTTAAATTTGATGAAAAGCTCTTGCCCTATGAGGTTAATTCAGTGTTTATGTCTTCTTTGGCCTGTGAGCCTAATTCAAAGTTCCTTCCTTCTTCGACCTACGATCCATCTTCGACGTTTGTGAATTATTTTGTTCCTATTACGGTTTTTTCTTTAGATGATGACAATGAGGATGAAAACCCAACTATTCCTTCTCACCTTCCTCAAGATGAGTCCTTTGAATATAAACCAGCACTAGCTCCAGCTCCACCACTTCCTAGATGGGTTCATTCAACAAGAGAAGTAGTTGGTGATGTTTTCAGTGATCCTTTAGATAAATGTTGGACACATTCATAGTTCTTGTGAGCCTCTTCTCTTTTGTATCAAGTTTCAAAGACTCGTGATCCAGAGACATTTGCAGACGCTTTAGGTCATCCAGAATGTGATACAATAATGAATGAATAGTATTATTCTTTAATGGAAAATAATACCTGGGATATTGTACCTCTTACAAAAGTAAGAAAACATGTAAGATGTAAATGAATCTATAGAACTAAGTATGCATCAGATGGAAGTGTTTAAAGACACAAGGCTTGGTTAGTTGCCAAAGGATTTTCCCAAGTTGAAGGAATTGACTATAATGAAACCTTTTCCACTGTAGGCAAAATGAATTCCATCCACCTTATTCTTTCCCTTGTTTCCTCACATAAATGGGAGGTCCATCAGATGGATGTTAAATATGCCTTCTTGAATCAATATTTGCAAGAAGAAATATACATGGAAAAATCCCTTGGCTATGTCCAAAATGACTCTAGTCTTGTGATCTAGATTATTTTCGGCATGAAATGAGATCGGTGATATAATAAATAAATGCACAGAGATATCGCAGGTATTAAATAATATAATAGAAATGTATCATAGATGAAACCATAAACACAGATATACAATAATACATGATTTCTATTAATGAAATAAATGTACAAAGACTGTAGAAATACAGAGTGAAAGACTCACTAGAATGGTGGAAGCTTATCTCTGATAAGAGATGTGACGACTACTCGCATTCGTAAGAAGATGATTATAATGACTCTTTGAAGGCATTTTTAAAATAAACAGGAATGTAAAAATTCCTAGAAATCCAAAAACCTAAACCTAGGAGATGAAGCACCAAAAGTCATGTGGGCCCGGTTTGCGTAAGTTAGTACATCAACTTCCCGGGGTCGTAACTTTTGCATACGATCTCTGTTTTAGGCATATGATAGCTCGTTGGAAAGGTATCATAGAGGATATTAATTTTTGGGGCTCAATAATGCCTTCATATATCATTGAGAAACTAGATCTAGAGAAACCTTCATTTGGGCCCTCAAAATGGCCCCAAAAATTAAAAACTGCTAAAAATAGTAAATTGCCAAATTTGTCAGAAAACTGTTTTGAGCCAGTCGAAAAAGGTGGGTGGCCACCGATATACACCTGGATCAATACTCCCTCCTTAGGAAGTAATGGTATCCATTGCATTGAGTTCCTGGGGGAGAGGGAAAAGTGTTTACTGAATCTACATCTTGGTGAGTTGCTTGCCTTGCTGGAGACGTCGTGCTGCTCAGTTTGTGGAAGTCTGTCACGAACCTATTGAGGCTGAGGTTGTTCAACAAGTTAGGATACATGAGAGGACAGTGTGTAGAAGGAATATTTTCACTTTGTTGCAACCTTGTCGACCTGCTTTTGTTGGATAAAAGGTGCTTGGGGCGAAGTTGTAGTGGTTGCAGTGTCCTTTTGTTTCCCTTTTGAACAGATTGTGAAGAAGATAAATTTTGTAGTATGAGATACTACCTTGGGAAACTTTTTAGGTGGAACAATAGTTAGAAATAATTCTGGTATTATGTAGAGATGAACCCCCAGAGAAACAATGACACTGCGGGGTCGAGGCTCATAAACAACGTGGAACTTCCACATATATGGTTGGCCAAAGAGAACATCACAGACATCTAGTGGGGAAACATCACATAATACCTCATCCTTGAAGGGTTGGATGCCATATGACAATCGACATTGATGGTTGACATGAAGATATCTTCCTTGGCGAAGCCACCCGATGTTGTATGGCTGTAGGTGTGGTGTTATCGACAATCCCAACAGTTTGACGACCTCTACTGAGATGAGTTTTTTCTGGCTTTCGCTATCAACAATAAAATGCAGTGGGGTCCCCTTCACCCACATATGTGAATGAAAAATGCACTCCCCCTCTTAAGGATCTGTTGGTTCTTCTGGTTGAATTGTTGCAGTCGCAACAATAACAATAGGGTTTGTGTCAATGATATGTCCTTCACCAGTATTTTTAGAATCAGATTCTGAATCAGGGTTTGGCTCCTTGTCTTTTATCTAGACCACCAATGACTATTTTGAGCGACATTCATTAGTGTTGTGCCAGCGGCTTTTTTGAAAATCGCACCATTTTTCGGTGTCCTTCTTTGTCTTCCTGTGAACCTTCTTTTCATGTGGCTTGGACTAATTTTTGGGAGACTTTTTGTTAGGGATGTCTTTGTCATACTTTGTTTGTTGCGGATTTGCAGAACCAAAATCCCATTTGTTTTGGTGCTAAATTTTTGCTCAATTTTAACAGCATATCGATAGGCAGCACCGAGTGATGAGATGTCTAGAAAATCCATTTCAGTTTGGATGTATCTATGTAGATCCCCACGGTATTTCAGAACCAAATTTCATTTGGAGTCTTTGATACCCAGATTGGTACACAAGGTATGGAAGGTATTGGGGAACTTTGGAACTGATTGGCCCCTCTCTTTCCATAGTGTGGTCCATATTATGTATTGGTCCTCATAGTTTCCAATAGGGTAGTATTGTTCCTTTACCACATCCACAAAAAAATCCCAAGTGGGATCGACCCCATATATTTTAGACTCCTCTATGGAACTCTACTCCCAATAAGTTTCCCACCAATGTTTGACATGGGGGATATCTTTAAGGAGTGAGAAGGTGATATTTTCTTTGTCAAAATATTTGTGAACAGAGAAATAGCCTTCTAGCAGATTTAACCATTTGTCTAGGGCTTCTGCATCTATCTATCCTGCAAATACAGGAATATCAAAATTAACCTGTACCTTGAAAGGTGAGGTGCCTCTAAAGTGGTTTCTTGATGACGGTGCACTTGTTTCTATCGGTAGGCATTGAAGGATGTGGGAAAAATTCTCCATCATTTTGTCCCTCTATCGCATGAGAGATTGCTCAAGCAACAAGCTGATAGGATTGTCTACTCCATCATTTTTATTTTCTTCCTCCATTGAGGGTTTCTTGGGTGTGTGAGAGAAATTTTACTCAAGAGATACAAGCTCGAGACCCAACTTTCTATACTCAGACCTTGTCGGGGACATGCACTGAAAAAAATGACCAAGAACAGCCTGCTCTGATACCACTGATCCAGATTATTTTTGGCACGAAATGAGATCGAAGATATAATAAAGAAATGCACAGAGATATTGTAGGTATTCAATAATATAACATAAATGTATAAGAGATGAAACCATAAACACAAATATACAGTAATATGCAAATTCTATTAATTAAAGAAATGTACAGAGACTGTAAAAATACAGAGTGAAAGACTCGCTAGAATGGTGGCAGCTTATCTCTGAGAAGAGATGTGACAGCTACTCGCATTTGTAAGAAGATGATTACAATGAGGCTCTGGAGGCATTTTTACAATAAACAGGAATGCCAAAATTCCTATACATCCAAAAAACTAACCCTAGGAGATGAAGCGTCAAAAGTCATGTGGGCCCTGTTTGGGTAAGTTAGTACATCAAGTTCACGGGGTCGTAACTTTTGCACACGATCTCTGTTTTAGGTGCATGATATCTCGTTGGAAAGGTATCATCGAGGAGATTCATTTGGGGGGCTCAATCATGCATTAATATATCATTGAGAACCTCTATCTTGAAAAAACTTCATTTGGACCCCTAAAATGACCTCGGAAGTTAAAAACTGCTAAAAATGGTAAATTGCCAAATTTGCCAGAAAACTATTTTGAGCCAGTTGGAAAAGGTGGGTGGCCATCAATATCCACCTATATCACCTTGTTTGTCTCCTTAATAAATATATTTATGGTCTTTAGCAAGCTCCCTGATCTTGGTATGCAAAAATGGATACTTTCTTATTGCCACTAGATTCTCTAGATGGAATTCTCATCTTAATGTCTATACCAAAAAAGTAGGAAGTCATATCATAATCCTTTTAATTTATGTTTATAACCTTATCGTTATTGGTAGTGACCCCAAAATTTTAAACCATGTGAAAACTATCCTTAAGAAGAAATTTCAAATGACAGACTTAGGATCTTTGCCTTATTTCCTTGGCCTCCAAGTTTTGAAAATCAATGAAGGAATTTTTCTTTCCCAATCTAAGTATGCTTGTGACCTTCTT
>SNQJ01S0233285.1:0-14247 GCA_010110895.2 Picea sitchensis | reverse complement strand
TCGAAACAGAGGAGCGGGGGATAGTTCCACTTCTACAAGTTGGAGAAGCTCTGTTCCCCCCCGACTTTGATGATTATCTGGAAGAGGAGCAGCAGAGCCCCACATCACCTTTTGCTGATCAGAGAAGCCAGCCCACTTATGACAATTACAGATCAAAGTCTGAGCTCGATATGATGGATTTCCAAGAGCAGGTCGCAGACCCTTGCCCTCTTCTCACTAGGGAAAATTATCACAAGGAAATCAACCATCTCATCCTTTCAGGAGACGTTGAGCAGTACGAGGAAGTGCAGAATTTACCCAGGGGGCCTGTTTATGATGAATACGAATCTGACCCGGGGGAGACCCAAGAAGAGGAAAAAGAACTAGAGGAGCAGTCTGCCCTTTGTTCAGAGCTAGTCAGTGAGCAACCACCACCTGAGATCAGCAAGCCCACTTCAGTTATTCACCCACCTATGCTTATCAGAGATATTCGGCCGCGAGTGAACAATTGTGTGGTAGAAGAGGTTGTTTGTCGCCAGTGTCCTGGAAGTGGCCACTCATTCGATGACCCTGTCAGCAAATACATGGAGTGTCATTTCCCTTATGCTTTGGAGCCGCCATATCCCATCTCAACTTCAGCTTGTAAGGAGAAGTTGAAGAGTGTAACCGTTCTACTGTCATGGTTACATCAACTATTTGTGATCATTGATAGAAGGAAAGAGCTTCCCTTCAGGAAGTTACTTGATTGGATGTGGTGGAAGTCTTCTTTCACCTAGCCCCATGTAAAGTGTTTTATTAGTTTAGGACTGTATATAAATAAGCTCCTTTGAGCATGTAGCTTTGTTTTCTTTGCTTTACTTTTCGGCCTATATTTTCAGCAGCAGGTGTTTTGAGCTTGACTCCATAGCCCAACAGCAAGGCACTGAAGCTGCGGAATGAGTTCTTAGAGCATCACAGGGACGACTCTATCCCCCATGGAGCCTAATGTTAGCGACATTTCTGGTAAGGGGGGTTAGAATGCGAAGGAGTGGGTGAAAAACCCATTTACTATAAGTTCGGGGCACAAGTGCGCTTGTGATTAAGCGGCAAGCAAATTTGGACGGCGGAGATTCGCGCGCCCGGATCAACAGCGCACATAGGATTCTAGAGCCCCGCCGCCTTTCTACCTTTAAGCGGAGGGGGGGGTCCGGAATCGAGGGCGCACCTCTCCAACGGTAACAATCGGATCGCCCGGATCAATGGCGTATAAGGCGATTCTGGACCCCCCTCGCCCTTCTACCTTTAAGCGGAGGGGGGGGGTCCAGAATCGAGGATGCATCTCTCCGACGGCTGAGATTAGAGTGCCCGGATCAATGATGCATAGACAATCCAGACCTCTCCCTCCTCTCTGCATTTAATCAGCATGGGCCCTTTCCCGTCGTGTCAGCTTGTGGACCATCCTCCCCCTTGCCATCGGTTCTCCTCTTGACCGTAAGATGAGGATCGCTCCCTTTAGCTCTTCCTCATCCCCTGATTTATGTCCATCTCCTCTCTTGCGGTCCATATGGTCCCTCCCCCATCTCATCATCCACTCACCACCTGCCATGTGTCTTCCCCCCTCCGCTTATTGCCTCCTTCCATGTGTCTTCCCCCCTCCACTTATTGCCTTCCGCCATGTGTCTTCCCCCCTCCGCTTATTGCCTTATGCCATGTGTCTTCCCCTGCCGCCTCTCTCACACCTCATTTCTTCTTAATTCACCCCCACAGTTTTGGCGCCACCACTCCCATTCTGCGCCCCACCCTTCGCGCTGGCCTCCATGCATATTCATCGGGTCGTTCCGTTAATCCAGGTGACAGCACGAGGGGTCTTCCACGTCCCAAAGGTGCCAAGTCGGCCGGGTCACCCTCAATCCCAATGAAGCAGTTATTAAGGTAGTTGGTGGTGGTTAGACATCATCTCCGACATAATGGGAAAGTTCGGCGACGAATTAAGAGCACGTCGATTCACCTGCGGAACTGTCAGAGGTCCGATTGCGTCTGCCATAGGTGTACGATCACCCAGAGACTGCAGGTGCATATTGTCAGAAGCCATGCAGACGCAAAGTTCTTAATGCAACGTCTCGATTTTGTTTATGTTGTTGTTTTGAGTATATGTAGGCGTTTTCACCATTTTTGTATCTATCGATGGTAGAGCGGAGGTCCCGACTATAAATTTTTAACAACCATTCTAGTTCTCTGGTTGTGCATCTGTATCTGAGATTTCTTGTTTTATGACAAATAGTTTTCCTAATCCGTCTATGTTTTCGTCTCATACCAGAGAGTTCATGATCGAATGATTCACATGAATTGTTGCAGTTATGTTATGATAAAGGATTTGTCGTTGCATTATTTTGTTCTCTGGTCTTTTGCATTTGAATGTAAGAAGATCTTGTCTTTGGACGTTTTCTCTCACAGTCTGTTAGAAACCTGATGTTCATAACAGACCCCTACACTCTTCTCATGCAAGTCTTCCACCTACTCACCCTTATTACAACTCACTGTTTGAATTTTATCTAAGACCTCACTTGCCCATGCGTGCCTGGCCTAGTTTCAGAGTTGAAATGATGTTGTCCTGAGTTTACCTCCATTTGATCATCCATTTTATAAACAAACCGTGACATTAAACTGATGGGTGTCGGGCTCTGCTCCTGCAGCAATCCAGGAGTGACTTCTGACGCTAACAACTAGAAGCAATGTTAATTTAATTTTGGGTCTAAAAAATACATTTGAGATAAATAACCTTGGTCTGTTGCATTTTTTTTTGGGCATCTAAGCCTTACAAATGGATGGTGGTTTCTTTATTTATCCACCTAAAGATGTGTTGAATATTTTACAAAAGTTTATAATGGAGCGTTGTAAACCTTGTGCTACACCTTATTTGTTAGGAGTGAAGCTAACCAAAGAGTGTGATTCTCCGAAATATGATGTTATACTCTATCAACCACTTGTTGGTATCCTTATCTATATAACTCACAATCGACCTGATAGTTCCTTTGTTGTTTATTGTAGTTTCTTTAAATGGTTGAACATTTTTTGTAGTGGAAATGTCAACTATGGTATACTATGAAAATCAAAGTGTGATACAAACGTTTTAGAAAATCATGTTACACACAACAAAATGAACCATGTGGGGCATCATGCTCATTATTTGAGACAATTCTAGTACAATAAAATATTGTGAAGCTTGCTATTGTAAGACCAATAATCAAGTTGTTGATAACTTTATGAATATCTCCCATAAACCAAGTTTGTAAAACTTTAGGCTATGCTTGGTATTTAAGAAGTTGCAATTATATTAGGGTGTACAAAACTAATTTCACCTCTTGAATCTCCAAAGTGTTGTATTGTGGTAGGGGAGGGGAGGTGTTGGGATATCATTCTATGTAGTTCATCATATCTTTTGTTATTTTGAAGATATTTATTCGATAGTAAACATTAAACTATAAGAGTCAACTAATTAGCCAACTAAGGGACCGATTGAATGGTCAACTAGGCATTTGACCAATTAGGAAGTTAAAACAACGTTGTCAATTGGTGCATAGAATAAGGTATAAATTGAGAAGTTTGTTATGCACCTTAAATAATTTATGTGGGCCTCATCTTCCTCACATTAAGGGAGTTTTTTACATCTTGTTTCTATATAAGATTTCCCTATGGGTTGATATAAACATGAAAGTCGTGTAGTATATTGTGTATGGAAATATTTTTTTTTCTTACACTACTATATATGTTTAGCTATGTTCGATTTTCCTCAAGTATTATGACATTGTATTTAGACATCACTTCTGTCTCTTAGAATATAACTCTTTGATTGACCTAATCCTCTTATTCTCCAACAACTAATACAAATTTCAATCACTATTATGAGGAAGAAAAATTGATATAATGGTCACCAAGGATCAAGATCTACATCATGTTCTTTATATTTTAGTAGGAGGTGCTATGGAAACCACCTCTATCACTCAACTCGGTGATACTCCAAATGAAAAACAATACAAATTGAAAGACCATTCTAAGTTTGGTTATAGTCACTTGATAGATTTATATGTGAATAAGGAATATGCAAATTTTAAAGTTTTGAAACTTCAAAGAAATACATATTGAGTACTATTCAAAATACACTAAATATATTCTATGAGGGGAATGGTTCATTCTAATAAATCAACCATGACATTGAAACAAGGCTAAAAGAAATTAATTATCCATATAGACAAAAGAAAAAGATTGATCAAAGCTAATATCAATGTTACAAATAGGGATGGGTCATCGAGATCTCAACCTGATATGATCTATGTGTATATAGTAGCTAAAGGACATATATCTAGAACCTAATGAGGTTCTAATGACTGGCATTTTTCACATGGATGTTTCATCGTGGGAAGACTCTAACAAGATATTGTAGGAATTAACACATGGGATATATGAAGTATATCTAGGATACGTAGAGAACTTATTTTGAGTTGAAGTATAAAAAAGAAGTCCAATAATAGAGTATGAAGAAGGACATGATCTAGAAAATGATGAAATTATTCTCTAATTACAAATAGGTGAAATATTTTTTTGATGACACTACGTATCATCACTTTACAGTGGATGAGGACCCATTTTATTAACATATGTAATTAGATGGGATAAGATGAAAACATTATTTGTATGTAGATTTTATAAGTTTAAAAGAGAAACCTATTGTGGGTACTATAATGCAATAAGGTTTCACTATGATTTTATAAGATTAAAGAAAAAAAAGTATGGTGAGTACTATGATGTAATAAGGTTTCACTATGATTTTATAAGATTAAAGAAAAAAAAGTATGGTGAGTACTATGATGTAATAAGGTTTCACTATATGAAATATGAAACATTCAATGTTGATTAAGTAGTTTTATATGAATTTATTTAGACTTTCACAAGAAATAATAGCTCATGTTTTTCTACCATTTATTGATGGTTTTGCCTACAAATAGTATTGTTATATTTGTATTGTTATTAGAATAAAAAAAAGGAAATAAGAAATCTTTGGACACATTATGACAATAGTTAAATAAGTTCTAAATAAAGGATCATATAATGAAAATGAAACCTTGACATAAGTCTTAATAAAAAAACATTAGCTTGCATAGGTTTATACACCTAAGAATAGTGTTAAAATGATTTCTAAAGTATTATCTCATGAGAAAGAAGAGCCCAATATTGAAAGATATATGAAAAAGAATAAATAAAGGAAAGAAATATCTAAGAATTACCAATAGATGAACAATGAAGGGAAGGAATGGGATGTAATGGAAATAATATCAACATTGCAAAGGAAAGTGAAGAACCCAAGTATTTAGAGATATAAGATTGCTAGGACAATCCAACAATGGTTGATGTAGTATATATATTCAAGGAATTTTTCAATGTATTTTCTATATCTATCATGATTCAAAAGAAATTCTCAAATATTTCATGAAGTTATATATTGAACTACAATCTAACACAAAACTTGTAAGGTAGAGACCATATAGGATAAACTCTTTAAGGGAAAATCAACAATAAAATCTCCAAAATATATTGGTTGAGAAAATAATTTACCATGATAAAGTAAAATGAGTGGGTTTGATCAATCATGGTGTAAAATAAGAAGAACAGAAAGATAGGAATCTATGTGGACTTCTAAAACTTGAATCGGGTAACAATTAAACTTGAATTAGGTAACAATTAAAGATCAATTCCCAACACCTTTCACAAAGAGAATAGAAAGTAAATATATTTACTCCATGGATGGATATTCAGGGTATAATAAGGTCTCATTAAAGGATAAGGACCAAATACTTACCACCTTCATGATTGAATGGGGATCTTATTCCTATTGGAGAATGCCATTTGGTCTAGAAACTGCACCAACATGCTTTTCTCAAAATATTATGATATATTCAAGGATTTCATTTATAATCCACTGGAATTCTATTTGGATTATTTGACACTTTTTGGTTATATAAAAAAACACATATAACCATTAAATGATCTTGAACAAATATATATAGGGAGACACGAGTATCCTCAAATCCAGATTAATGTGATTTTTTGCAACCCTTAACAAAACTCTTGGGACAAATAGTCTTGATAGAAGGGATGATGGTAAATCATACACGAGTATCCTCAAATCTAGATTAATGTGATTTTTTGCAACCCTTAACAAAACTCTTGGGACAAATAGTCTTGATAGAAGGGATGATGGTAAATCATAATAAAGATAAGGTAATCAAATATTTGGAACTTCCCACCAATCCATCAATCGTTAAGTAATTTTTGGGACATTTAAGAYATTATTAGAAGTTTTTTAAACTTAGGATATGCTCAAATTGTATACATGATGGAAATGATATCAAATAAGGATACACCATTCATATGGATAGATAAATGGAAACATAATGTTGATACCCAAAACAATTTCAAGAATGTGAATACACCAATCTTAATATTTCCTAACTGGAACAAGCCAAGCCTTTGCATGTACATGYCAATGCATGGGGTATATCTATTGGAGTTGTTCTCACATATCCTAGAGATAATGGAATGGACCACTTGATATATTTTGTGAGATGTGAATACACCAATCTTAATATTTCCTAACTGGAACAAGCCTTGGCGTGTACATTCCAATGCATGGGGTATATCTATTGGAGTTGTTCTCACATATCCTAGAAATAATGGAATGAACCACTCGATATATTTTGTGAGAATAAATTTGTTATCATCCAATAAAAATTGAAACACTATAAAACAAAAATTGAAACACTATAAAACAAGAAGCTTTAGTTATGGTATATAATCCATACAAAAATCCTATATTATATATTAGCTAATAATTTCATTTTTTTTTATGTTAATCATCCAATCTGAAAGAAGCTTTAGTTATGGTATATGATCCATAAAAAAAATCCTATATTATATATTAGCTAATAAATAATTTTAAATTGAAACACTATAAAACAAGAAGCTTTAGTTATGGTATATGATCCATACAAAAATCCTATATTATATATTAGCTAATAATTTCATTTTTTTTTATGTTGATCATCCAGTCTGAAAGAAGCTTTAGTTACGGTATATGATCCATAAAAAAACCCTATATTATATATTAGCTAATAAATAAAAAAATTATGTTGATCATCAAGCCTTGAAATATATAGTGAATAAGTTGATATTGTCAAGAATATGAAGTAAATGGTTGATGTTATTTCAAGAATATTATTTTGATATTTTTGTCGAATTGGGAACATCCCATGATGGAACTAACCATCTATTTGGATAGACAATGGGTAACTATAAGGAGAGGGTGAAGGAGGCTTCCTCAATGACATATTGTTCAAGGTGTACACTAAACCAAGCTATATAAAGGGTGACTATTATTTTTGTGTAGTGAAACAAGAAACTAGAAATAGTGATTATGGAAAAAAGAAAAATCATAGTTGAAAAGAAACTCAGATTTAAGATCTTATTAAACATCCTATATATTGTTGGAATTGACAATACAGTGTGATAATTTGCACAAGCATTAGAAACAAACAAATGATCATATAATCCCATTATCTTATTGTAGGAGACCATTTCCCAACCAGGACAACCAAAAATATTCTATGTTCAAGAATATGGTGACCTAAAATATTCAAGGACCACTTTAACATGGTTAATAAATTCAAGTAATACTAGGAATAATATTCTATGTTCAAGAATATGGTGACCTAAAATATTCAAGGACCACTTTAACATGGTTAATAAATTCTAGTAATACTAGGAATATAGTAACAAGCGTTTTCCATGAACCTAACTCTATTTCTTTGGTGTACCTTTTTAAAAATTGAGAGATATACTCTCTTTTTTTATTTAATACCATTAATACCCACCAAAATAATACAACCAAAAATATTCAAAAATATTTTATGTTCAAGAATATCGTGACCTAAAATATTCAAGGACCACTTTAACATGGTTAATAAATTCAAGTAATGCTAGAAATATAGTAACAAACGTTGAACCTAACTCTATTTCTTTGGTGTACCTTTTTAAAAATTGGGAGATATATATTTGTTTATACCATTAATACCCACCAAAATAATACAATTTTATTTCTTTGGTGTACCTTTTTAAAAATTGGGAGATATATTTTTTTTTATACCATTAATACCCACCAAAATAATACAATTTTAGTATGCGATCATGGAAACACATGTGTTCACAACATGGAAAAGGATAGGGTCATCCAAGCGATGAATACATAAACAACTAAAAATTTATGCTTGAATAAAGGGTTAGATGTTTGATACAAATAACTTATAACCAAGGTACACACTTCACAACAAACAATATTAAGCGATTGATGGAAATATTCAAAGTGATTCATCACAAAAATTCACAAAAATAGTCCATATTATCCCAAAGAGAATGGCCATGCATAGAGCATGGGTGATGGGATTCAACATTACCTATTTAGAAGCCCCATCATAGACACATGTTGACCAGAATATGCCTAATAATTTCTTTAATTTGACCATGTTTAATAGTATTTATGTGTATTTTTGTATGTTGCTTAAATGAATAGTTTTTGAATGGAATTTATATGTAATGTTTAATTTTTTATCTAATAATAATGTTAAAGTATGTGTGTAGCAATAATCAAGCAAGTAGAACTCTCCTTAATAAGAAGAAGGTCCCAACAATCAAGGGGCCTTGTCCCCCACCTACCTTTATAGTGTTGCTAGTTTATTGATGACCACTCCTTACAAATAGGAGCTTGAAAATATGAAGAATTTGAGGAAGGATGCCATGTTCCCATGTTTCATCCTTGATCCAAGGGTATAGATCGAGTTCCAAATTATATAAGTAGGCCTCTAGTGTAGGGGAATATAGACATAAATATGAATATTGTGTTAAGATTTTTTGAAGAAGAGTTTTTTTATACTTGGAGATCTGCTCCTCATGTACAACATATTTTTATCAATAAAGATTTTTTTTTTCTTATCTTATTAGAGATTTAAAGGTTTCTTTTGTTGCTTGGGTAGGGCCCACTCAAGAGGGCTCAAGGACCCTATTGTATTTTCCTTATTTTTCTTTCATTTTAGTGTGTTATAATTTAGTTTCTTTATTTCTCTTAAAATATTAGATAGTCATGCATAGCAATCTCTAACTTTTGTTTAGACTGTTACAAAACTGTAATTTTTAGTAGGTTTTCCTGTAAAAAGGGTTGGAATCCTATTAGGGTTCTCATGAGTATCTTCTGAAGGCTAAAAACTTCATTTACATCTCATTGTATTTTATTCTAGCTTTGTCTATGCATTGGAAGGATTTTACAATATTCTTACGACTCTTTTAGTCATCATGTAGAAGTTTCATGTAGGATGGTTACAATTTATGCATAATTGTTACAACTCCTATAGGAAAGTTTTAACTAAATTTTCTTGAATTTCTTACTCATGTTTTCATGAAGTTATCATTAGTTAATAAGATAACACATGTATTGATGTTGGCTCAATGGTTAGGTATAATTAGGTTCATTCACTTCATGAAATAGTTCATCTTTTTTTCATGCAATTTCCTTTCGTGCAAACATAATTGGTTTCCTTGCTTTATAATCAGTTTGGTTCTTGCTTATAGATCAATGTGTTTCCTTTCATTCTATTAGACTAAATATCCTTGTTGAATATAGATCAATTGCTCTTTCATTTGTTGTTCTTTTACTCATACATGTAGCTTAACGTCTTTCCTGCAATTGAAATTTCCTATACAAGTTACACTCATATTTCATGCATTTATTCCCTTGAACAATTTCATACCTAGACTATTATCAGTGCACTCCATGTATACTTTGCACAACACCTCTCAAGTTTTTACAAACCTCGGGTTGACAAGTAAAGTAACAATCCAAGGAGGCAGTAGCATTATTGATGTTATTCCGAGGCCCACCTATTTTGGGTGTCATTGTCAAAGAGGTGATAAATATTTCACATCATTTTATTTTTTAGTGAGTTCGAGGAGTAGGAACGGTAAGACACAAGGCCAACATCACTATATAATTTTTGTAGTGTAAAATCTCAAGTTCATTCACTTCGAGTGAGTATTGATAACTCCTTGTCAAATTTATTTGCATTTTAGAATTATATGAAAAAGAAAAAAAGATCCATTTCCTTTATGTTCATGAATGACTTGACCTAGAGACAAGAGAGGAAAAGTTTTACCAAAAAACCCCACCCCAAAAATAGGCCCATGTGATCTAGAAATTGGTCCTAAAACACTTGAAAGTTTCTTGGAAAGAGAAGCTAGAGAATTTGAAAATATCTCATACGAAGGTCAATCTCCATCACCTTGTGCCATGGCTAGTGAAGAAGAGATGGTATAATTTTTTGAGTTCCCTATATGGGAAACCAATGGAGAAACTATAATGAAGAATATTAATCCTTCTTCCTTACCTCATTTCCATGGTCCTGTTTCAGAAGATCCTAACACACTTTTATTTGAATTTTTAGTTATATGAAAGACATATGATCATACTATAGATGAAGAAAAACTCAAACTCTTTCCTTCTACTCTAAAGGATTCATCTATGAGATGGTTCATTATCTTGGAAGGAAACAACATCACAAGATAGGACCAAATGAAGAACACGTTCAGTGAAAAGTACAAATATTATTGCAGGACAAGGGATACAAGAGATGAGATCTTCATAATGACTCAAGGACTTGATGAATATTTATAATAATTTGAAGAGAGATTTCAACTAAACTATACAAGAGCTTACAACTACACTCTAGATGAGGATTCACTCAAGCTTGTCTTACTCAGAGGAATAAGAGAAGATCTCATGGAAACGTTGAATCTTTTATAAAATGGAGATATCTACCAAATGGATTATGATGATATCAAGAAAAGAGAAGATCTCATGGAAACATTGAATCTTTTATAAAATGGAGATATCTACCAAATGGATTATGATGATATCAAGAAAATCTTCAAGAATCATTCCATATCAATATTCTAACCCTACAATCCATATAAAAAATGAAATAAAAGGATTATTAAAAGATATGAAAACCAATATTTTTCATTCATTAGCCATGCAAATGGATACCTTGTAGATCAAGAAGAAAAAGGAGGAAGCAGAAAAGGCATTAGCTATCTTTTTCCCTAGATGCACCAAAAGGAATCCTAGGAATGAATGTCATTTAGACCTCATAGTTGTTTGTGGTATTTGTGAAGAAGTTCATGCAACTGAAAAATGTCCTTCTTTTCCAAGATTAAAAGCTACATTTCAAGGAGAAGAGAATGTGGAATCAATATGCTTCATCAATCAAAGAATAGTTGGAGCACCAAGACCCTCCAAATAGGTTTGAACTTCAATCCTTCTCAACGTTTTGGTGCATATAATACACAAATTCCTTCTCAACCTTGGTATAATCCCAACCCATCTCCTTGTATAGTTACAAATCCATGGAAATACTAAGGGCAACCAATTCCTTCTCCATACCAACCATTCCCTAGTTTTACACAAATCCAAAATCCTTACTAGAATCCTCCTCCACAAGGATGGGGGGCCCAAAATTTTAAACAACCAACATTAATTCCTCATCCTCCTCAACCCAATAACACTATCCAAAATAGTGTTCCTCCTAAACAACCACAATTACCTACTCAATCTTCCCCAAATCCAAATAACATGTAGATTCAACCTATGTACAACAATGATGCCACATATCAGACTTATTCCTTAGATGTACAAGAAATCAACCTTATATTAGCAAAAGTATTACGATAAAAACCAAAAATCATAAAGGATTCAAATCCTGAAAAATATGATGTTGTCTTACCATAGCCTCAAGTCCCACCTTATCCTGAAAGGTTAAATCTAAAGAAATCCTATACATCTAAAGAAAATGAAATTTTAGGATAACTCAAGAGATTGTCTCTGAAGATACCTCTCCTAAAAGACATTAAGGATGTGCCTATTTTTAATAGATTCATAAAATAAGAATGCATCAAGAGACCAGGGAGAAATATAAGGGACACCCCTACAATAAATGTTATTGGATAGTTGTAACACACCCACCCTTCTTAAGGAGATTCTATAGTGTAAAGCCTTTAAATTTTCGTTTTTGTTCTCCCACGCGAACAAGAACTAGGCGCAAGCTCCCCCTCCATGTGACCACTACCCATGACCACAAGCCTAACCAAAAGGCGCTTCATGACTCCTATAGTCGAGTATTCACATATGAGCCAACCTTGACTCACCTGACTCCCGATATAAGAGCCTAGCCCAGCGCTAGCTCCGTTCCTTAAACTCCATCCATGTGACCCCTTTTTATGACTCGGGGCCCAACCCTCAAGCACTTCAGGACTTTTCGTATCGTGAAGGTGGAAATTAGTCCATCTCCTTTCCTCGTAATCCCAAAATTCGAACTCCCGATGTCAGATCAACGGTCCACAATCTCCCGCGACCCAATGAGTTAGATCGACTCTTCGCGAATTGGGACTTCCCATTTCGCGAAGATGGAGGGTCGCTCACCTTCCTTCTCCCGATTCATGATATCTCCTTTGACAATCAACGGTCTCCGTCCTCCCTTCGATCGACAGCTAAGATCAAATCGTGAACTCGGAATTCGCGAGTTCTCACAATTCCTATCTTTGAATTCCCGAGTTGCGATTCAACGAAATGTTGATCTCTCGCCACATGTCCCTTCACGACGGATGGCTAGGATTTTTGTGACTCCCAACTCCTTAGGTATTTTCCTTTGCTCCTTGCAAACTTTCGAGGTATGAATCATCGAACTCTCGGATATGCTGCCACCTATCCTCTGACGATGGATGGTTCCAATTAACTTCAAAACTTCAGGACTTCGCAAAAGTCCACTCTCCTGTGCACTTTCAAAGGGTTAGACCTCATGCACTTTACTCTGGATCTCACGGCTATGGTCCTCCACGCATATATCTGACAAACAGGATTTGTTCCCTCCCTATGCGTGAACTTCGAACTCGCAGATACAATGGTCAAGGTGGGTCCTGAAGGATCCATAGATCAACGGTCCACGTTACTTTGCGACTTCAGGTTTTGGGGGTTTTGGTCGCACCAACCCATAACCTTCCCGATATGGAAACTCAGAACTCGTGGATCCGAGGTGCTAGAAGGGGTTATCTCCCTCACTCTTTCCGATAGACAATGGCCATGATAGCCCTTGGCTCCTTCCGGACAGATCTTGTTTGTCTATCCTTCGGACAAGGAAAACCTTTCCCTTTCGTTATTTTACTATCATTATTTTCATGAGCTCTCACCCCGAACGCGTTAAGGACTTGGGTCTAGAAATTCACATGGCACGGGGGTCAGGGAGAGTATTCTCTTCATACAGGTGGTTTCAGGTCTACATGATATTTCCTATCTCGACCATTTTACGACTTATGCCCAGGAAGCCCTCCGGAGTGAAGCTGGGCATACAGTTTATCAGTGGGAAGTATGAGTTCCCAAGGAGATGGAAGAATCTACATAACATAGTCATTTCACACAGAGATGTTCATACACGCATATATATGTGTGTGTGTGTGTGTGTGTGTGTGTGTGTGTGTGTGTGTGTGTGTGTGTAAAAACCAAGAAATCATTCCTCATTCTAACTCAACAATTTAAGGCCAAGAAAAGACTTATCAGAATCAGACAATGTGAAGCGACTACTGGAAGGGATGTTCGTTTCCACCCAACTGTAGGCTTAGTCACTCCAAATGGATTTACCACTAGCCATCCCCAAGATAGATGACTATTCTCTGCAACACAACCTTTTCTTCTCGCTCAGCCACAATAGGGACAGAGGTTACTCTCCTCTTCCTGCAGGATCTTGGCAATGGTTTATACGATACCAAGAAAGGAGGACTAGCCTCGTTTATCATCTTGTCATAACCTTCTCTGCCATTTCCTATGTCCAGAACACTTAGTTTTTCCATTCTTCCTTGAATCCTTGAGGTTCACTTCCCATCTCTACACTCTTTGCAAGCATTTTATTCCCTCTTCCCACCACACCTCCCCTTCTCGCCTCTTTCAACAGGGTCGCGTGTGGCTTGAATTCCCAGTTAGCGGTCAAGTATGGAATCCTTGCGGATGAGTGCTTACACACCCCATCCCTCATTAACTCTTGAGGAGGTATTCCCACCCACCAGCCTGATGGTAATTCATTTTTGGGTCAGAGGATGGTTCTGGTCCTGAGAAATTAAATCCAGTAAGCATTGGTTTGGTGAAGG
>SNQJ01S0233284.1:10117-22619 GCA_010110895.2 Picea sitchensis | reverse complement strand
TTTACTTCTGTCTCTATATTTATTTCTGCATCTGTTATATTCAGAAAATTACATAAATATTGAATTTTTCAGCAATCTTTCATTTATAAAAAAAAATCAGCCTAAGCACTTGTAATCAATACTTGTGAATTAGTAAATAATTTGGTATGGCTATAAACATTAGGTGATATTCCCATATATCTTTCTTTATCCAAGTAAGATCTGAAAAATTCTTGAGTAAGATTGTTTCATATGTTTTCCTCAACACATCATTGGCCTGCTGGACCTATCCCATTTCCGACATATCAATGTCCATGGCAACCGTTGTTGTTGGTTGGGTTCCCTCCACCACGGGTGTGGGGCTCGGTAGTTCCACATTCAGTGAGGGAATTTCATCCAAGTTGATGAATTCAGTAGTCTGTGCGGGCTTCTGTTATGTTCCCTATGGTTGTTGTGGTGCTCTATGATGACTTTGAGGTTTTCTGCAGGCCTAGCGCAACGCTCCTAGCTTGGGTGGTGCCATGGAGTTTCAGGTTGATCTCTATCGAGCTAGTTGGATATGTATCTCTTGATAAATCTCTCTCTGCTATGTATACTCTCTCGCTCTGTGCTTTCATAATTTCACAATAACCCTTTTGTTACCCACGTTCCTTCCTTATATAGCAGGTGTCATGAAACTTCTTGGAGAAGTTACCCGAGCTGTGGTTTAAATGAATTGGTGCTTCCCGCGTACGTGATATTCAATTCCCTTGACATCACCAGTTGGCACAATTAATGCGACGTCGCTTTGAAATTTTTTGTCATTCAATTTTGATAGATGCCGCCAGTTGGTACCTTTTCACCATAACCGTTGTTTTTCCAATTTCCTCCTTTTTCTGACCGTCATTTTTTGTCGCGTTAACTCTATTTTAGCTAGTGCTGTCTTCTGGTGGCTGGTGCGGTAACCCCCTTGTTGTTGTGTGTAGTCCTTTGTTGTCTGGCGTAGTCTTTTTTTTTTTTTTTAATTGCTAGGAGGTCGATTGTCCCTACACAGTTTCAGTGGACTCCAATTGATCATTCCTCTGAGTTATGTTCCTCCCAAATCCTTAAACTATATAACTCCCCCATATGTGAAAGTATTTACATCATATGGTCCCAACCAATGCATTTTGAGTTTTCCTGGGTGCTAAAGAGATTTATTGTCATACACCAAAACTAGGTCTCCCTCCTTGAAACTTTTCCTTTTGATATGTTTATCATGCCAAGATTTGTCCCTTTCTTTCTGTACCTCTTGGTGACACCCGTCTAGAATCCTATATTGTTCCATGAGCATCAAATGACTTAGCATTTCTTGTACTGCGCCTCACTCTGTCATGTTAGTAATTGCTGCTACACGTAGACTAGGTACCAAAAATTCCAATGGCACCACTACTTCTTGTCCATACACCAATCTAAATGGTGTCTTCCCTATCAATTTTTTACATGTAGTCATGTATGCCCATAGTACTGTTGGTATCTTCAAGTCCCAATCATCCCTGTTGACATTGCATATCTTTGTCAGTGAATTTTCTAGGATCTCATTAAAGGCTTCCATTATTCCATTTGCTTGAGGATGATATGGTGTACTCTTTTGATGATAGACTTCAAACTCCTCATTCATAGCCTTAATAGTGATGTTAATGAAGTGAGTGCCTTGGTTACTCATCAAAATTATTTGGCATACAAATCTAGTGATCACTTGCTCAAACAAGAAGTGTGTTGTTGTCTTTGCGTTGCAATACTTTATCGGTGCTTCTTCTGCCCATCTTGTTAAGTACTTCTTCACAGTAATAATATACCTTGCTCCTGACCTTTTTGTTGGTGGTTTAATTGGTCCCACAAAGTATATTTCCCATTTTTTGAATATCTGCAAGGTTACTTGTGTCCTTAGGGGCATCTGATATCGTCTATTAGGTTTACCAATCCTATGACATACATCACATCTCTGGCAGTAGTCCTATGAATCTTTGTGAACAATCGACCACCATAGTCCTTCACGCAATACATTTTGCGTGGTAGGTTTGCCTCTATAATGTCCTCTTATTATTCCCTCATGGGCCTCTGATAAAATCCTAGGTCTTTCATGTTCTAGTACACATATTCTCAAGATGATTTATGCACCCATCTTGTATAAGTGTCCTGCAATCAATTGATAGTCTGTAGCTCTGACTACCAGTTTTTTCTTCAGCACAGTGTTGAATTCTTGTGGCGCAGTGCCTATACTCAAGTATTGAATGATATCAACAAAATAGTCATCAACTAATTGAACTAAAAATAACTGTGCATCAGGGAAGTTTTCCTCTAGAATCGTATGTTCCTCTCCATTGGTGATCCTTGACAGGTGATCACCTCCTCCATTCAACTTCCCTAGTTTGACTATCACTTCGAAATCAAATTACTAGAACAACAGTAACCATCTACAAATTATCCCTCCAAACATTGGCTTGTTGAATAGGTATTTGAGAGTTGAATGATCTATAAACATCTTTAAATGTTTTCCCAATAAGAAATGTTTGAACTTCTGAAGTGCATAGACCATAGCTATGCCTTCTCTTTCTGTGGTATTGTAATTTTGCTCTGACTCTGACAATTTTCTGCTAGCAAATGCTATAGGATGGTCCAATTCCCTTGTTCCTGGCTATGCCAGAATAGATCCAAGTGCTATAGTTGATGCATCTACATGCACATGAAATGTATTTTCCCAATCCAGGAATACTAGTATTGGTGCGGTTACCATATTCTCTTTTAGAGTGTCCAATCATCACTGACAGTCCTCATTCCACTGAAAATTGTTATCTTTTCTCAACAGTTTCTCCATTGGTGTAGTGATTTGCACATACCCTTTTATGAATTTCCTATAGTATCTTGAGTGTCCCAATGTTTCTCTTAACTGACGTACTGATTTTGGTGGTGGTAGATAAACAATTACTGCAATCTTGGCAGGATCTACTAGAAAGCCATGTATGCAAAATATATGGCCCAATAATATCCAAAAAGGTGTTCCAAAGATGCACTTCTTGATGTTTAGTGATCTTTGACACTACACACATATTTCTAACATCAGCCTCAACACCTCTACATGGTCTTTCAACAAACTGTAGATTGTCCAATCATCCATATATACCTCTAGAAACTAGTGGAAGAATTCTTTGAATGCAGCTATGACTACTCTGGAAAATATTGTTCGTGCATTTTTCATTCCAAAAGGAATGAATGTGTACTCGTCGAACCCCCATTCTGTGGAAAAAGTGGTCTTGTACATGTCTTCTGGGGTTATCTTGATATGATGGTAGCCTGAGAATCCATCAAGGAATGAGTAAGCTTCCTGGCCTCCTGCATTCTCCAACACCTCATCTGTGAAAGAGGTAGGGAAAGGGTCATGTAGGCAAGCATCATTCAAATTATTCATATCGACACATATCCTTATCCCTCCCTTATTATTCTCCTATACTACCATAGGGATTACCCATTCAAATTCCTCTACTAGTTCTATAATTCCAGCCTCCAACATCTTGTCAATTTTTGCTTTCACTTTTTTCTTATATATTGGGTTTAGTCTATAGGGTCTATGTCTGACCAATCTTGCCTTAGGTATGAGAGGTATCTTCATTTCACCTAGATCTCCTACTATGCCTCTCATTTCCTTTAACATTGTTGGGAACATGTTGTTGTACTCGCGCAGTAACTCCGTTATGCTTTCTATTGTTTGCTCATCCCAGTAGTCTCCAATGTTAGCCATTTTTGGATTCTCAGTTGTCCCAATGTTGACTTTGTTCACCTTGATCGACACAAAAAATACTTATGATTCCAAAGGTGGACCCTCCACCTCTCTTTCACCTTCAATTTTTTTTATTTGAATGTTGTGTGGGTCATATTCATCTAGTGCTTCTTCCTGCAAATGGTAGCATGACAATAATTCTTTTACTGTATGTATATTCTGATGTTGATTTTCTGTCAAAAGCTCAACTTATGGTTCCTTAATGAATAACACCCCTTTGATTTGTTTGAGTGATGAGTCTATTTTGGGGTTCTTATGTTCAAATGAGAAAGTGATTGTAAAATTTTGTTGTAATATTGTCCAGTTTGTAGTTCCTTTGCACAACTCCTGGTCTATATACCAGTTTGCTAGAATCCCTTCCAATGTGTAAATAAAGTGATGAGGCCATTCCTCTTATGGTTTCATTCTCTATAGTTTTATTCACTTCTCCAAGTGTTCTATTGGTGTCCCTTGTCCATCATATTTCTGCAGTTGGTTGCTTCCCTGTTTTGCACCAAATCCGATGCGCAATAATCGCTTACATTGGTACCAGACCTTGGCTATCTCTTTGTGTGCACCCTACCATCTTGAAGGTGTTGCCTTGAGTGTTATATCCAGAGCTAAGAGCCTCTGATTTTCTAACACTTCATCTTCATTTATTTTTAAGAATGCTTCTAAGTCATTCACCCCATGGAAGTTGGGAGGTTCTCTTATCTCTGTACCTACCCATCTTACTGTGTGGTCTATTCTTGCGCATCTTCCTCTGGATACTTCGTGTAACCTCTGTTGCCAATTCTCCAACCCTGTTCTATACAACTGGTTAATTTCTTCCAGGCCTAAATAAGTGGGATCTACAAACCTTTCCCCTTCTGATGGATCTAATGGTGCAATTACTCTGTATTCTCCTGACTCGAATGTCATCTTTCTCGTTTTTAAGTTGATTATTGTCTGGTTGTCAAACGCCCAATCCAAGACAAGAAATGTCGGATAAGGTGTTGTGCCTTCCACTATCTCGATCACTTCGAAATTGAATTTAGTGTGCACTCCATCCAGATCTACTGTCACCCCCTTAAACCTTCCAATTGGTAGAACTTTGTGTTGATTTGTTAATTTCAATTGAATAGGTGAATATCCTAAGGTAGGCTCTCCCATACATTTCCATGTCTTCTTCATTAACATGTTTACTTCGGATCCTATATCCAATATAATATCTCCCATGTTGAAATCTCCAATGTTGGCATTCAGTTTGAATTCTTTGCTTGTTCTCCTCCTTGTATGCAGATGAATAATTGTTTTATGTTTTAGCTTTCCTTCTGCCTCTATGCTACATCTTTCTAACATATCTTGTAACAATTTAACAAATGATGGATCATTTAGTAGTTTGAACAGGATTGCAGAAAAACCTTAATCGCACTTACTTGTCCTAGGGGTTGTGCTTCATTAGTGTGATCTAGCGATGGAAGCATCTCGTATGTTGGTACTTCCTGGTTATGTTGCGCAGTTAATGTTGATGAAATGTGTGGCTTCAAGAATTCTTGTATGGCCTGCTTCAATATCTCCTTTTCATTCTGGGCATCAAATAGCTTCTGCGGTTCAAAATTCTTCTTCACCCATTGGTGTTGTGTTGGATCTTGTCTTCCTGCATCGTTTCCTATCTTAGCTCCTCCATGCATAACTATTTTGATATTTCTTCCATCATCCCTTTCTTCCACCGAAATCCACTGAACATTCTAGTTGTTCTAATTTCCCTTTTCCTATATCTTCCCCAATAGTGTAGGACAATCTTCTGTGTCATGTTCTGATGCATGAGAATACGTACACGTTGCAGGTGGAAGTGGGCATTTTCTTGCATAGTGTCCTAGTTGTTGACAGTTGTGGCATACCACTGGTCCTCTGCCTCTTCCAAATCCTCCTCCTCCTCTTCCTTCCCCTCTATAGCCAACTCGATATCCTCGCAATGCATTGTATTGGGGCACCTAGTTATATTGTGTGGGATTATAGTGTCGTTGTGCGATATTGTACTGCAGTTAGGAAATTTTATGTGGGGATGGTACTTGGTTAAACTGTGGTGCAAATTTCCCAATCACCATTTCTTCCTACACCCTGTAAGCATCTGATGTTATTTCCCTCATTAGGTCCATGGTCTTGCAATCTTTTTCATCATAGCCTACTGAATTGAAAAAGTTTCAATATGAAATCTTAGGTACTGTTTGGTATTTCTGCATCATTGGACAATGATATGGATCATGCCCCTGTGTCTTACAGATTTCACACCATAGTCCTCCTATCGGTAAAGGGTTTGGCAGTATTGTTTCCATGTACTGCACGAATGTTAGGAATTCATTCTTATGGTGTCTTTCTGTCCTACATGTGGTAAACCAAACAACTTATATTTTGTCCTTACCCCTGTTTCGATTTAGATGAAATGTTAAGTTCTTCAAATCCTCCTTCAACTCCTCTATAAATGGATCTATCTTATAATACTGGCTCTCTTCTAGTTGTAAGGCTGCCTGCAAAGCCTTTGCCTCGGTTTGAAACTTTTGTTGTCGCAAGGGGTATTTCAAGTGTGGGAGCAGTGAATTGACAAACAAATGCTTATGTTGCATATCTGTCATGACATACTTTAGCTTTCCCTTCAATCGTTTGAATCTCTGGTCAATCTCCCACACAGATTCTCCTGGTTTCTATCTAATATCTATCATCTCTTTCATGTATTGATCCTCTGAGCTAGGCTTCTAGAATTCATTTATCAATATCTTTTTGATATCTCCAATCGTTATGTTTGTCCCTAGTGGACTGTTTGCAGCTAAGCTCATGTACCAATCCAGTGCATGATCTCTTAGCGTGATGGATAACTGTGCAAGTTTCGTGTCCTCATTTGTGATTTTTTTTGCTTTCCAGATCTTTTCACAAATACACAAGTGTTTCTCAGGGTCCTCCGATGCCTCTCCTTTGAATTCTGTTAACATGATGGTGGGATCATGTCTTTCCATCCTGAATGTTGAACTACTAACTCCGCGTGGTGTAGATAATTGACTAATTCTTCCTAAACTAGCTCCCCCAATTTTTGTTCCCTGTGTAGATGTACTTCATGTTGTCTTACTTATCTCGAAATTTGGTTGTCTAAATGGTGGTGTTCTTATTGGTGTATTAGTCGCACATGGTTTTATGGGTTCCACACTGACATTGATATGGATAGGAGTGATGCCTTCTTCTCCTTCTCTTGGACCTCTCGTCTTCCTCTCATATTTAGCGCACAGGATTTCCTCAATATCCTCCACATCCCGGAGATCCGCTACCTCTTCTTCATCACTTGCCAATCCCTCCCTCGCGGCTATGGCTCTCTTATTGGTGTTCATCTTATATTGGTAGGGTACTCCACTGTGCATTCTTCCAAATGTTACCATGATCTACTTGATATGGTATTCCTCCATCACGATTGGTTCCAAGGCCTCCTCCTTATTTCCTTTATCCATTTCTCCCTCCATTTCTCCTTCTCTTGTCAGTGCTTCCCCCCTTCCCCCATGCACGCAGATAAGTTTAGTTATCTGAGACCATTGTCACTACACCTTTGTTATATAGTAATATCTTAATGGAAGTATATAGTGATTTGATATACCTACCTCGAGATCCCTTCAAGAACTCTTGCTCTGCTGCGTTGTAAGACTTCTCCATATCTACTGCAAATTATGTGATAAATCCTTCAACAATGATGTCTAACCTGAAATCTACTGCACGCGTAAATTTATTGTCAATTTGTTGTAACTGCGTGATCTGTACAAGATTCCATTCTAGCTATCTGATCTGATTCCTAGGATGGTTGTCTTTAAACCTTAATATCCACTTCTACAACACATGTGGGAAATCACATAAAAATAGTTCATGCAAGTCGTTGAATACGTAATTGTCCAGATATTTGCACGGTGTTAAATTCGGGTTTCTGCAATCTTTCTGCGCAAACTCCAGCTCCTTTATTTTCAACAAGCTCTCTATCTCTGCCTTTGTTGGGTTCCATGGTCTCAACATCCCCTTTTATATTCTCATTCTCTTAACATATTGTCATCAGATCTGGCATTCTTTTGACGCTTCTTCGATAGATCTCATTCACTCAGTCCCATCCTGTTCCAACCAACCAGTAACATAACCATTTGTTGGTTTTTTATTATACTTTATCAGTTATCTACTCTAATCTTACCTTACTGTCATAGGTTGACCCATGTTCATATTTAACAAGATTCCAACAAAATCCCTCTAAAACTATTTGCCCCCCTGGTAAACCAAAAGGCAATGCAGTACACAGGGTGTACTGTGCAGTCTCACTCGAGATAGCTTTATGGGTGGCTGCAATACTCAGGTGTTTGCAACCTAGGAATGAGTGGATATCTGTGGTTGTACCTTGTGATCTTTATTTATTTAGTCTAACCTCTTAATTAAAACAATTTTTCTTATTCATGCACGTGGAGTATCAGATATAACTAATTCCTTCATTCATTCACCTAACATTTAACTCTTAACATCAATACAGATTCATACATTCAATCACATAACACAAGTTTTATCGTGATTCACCCCCTCCTGGGCCACGTCCACAAAGATATGACTCTCAAGCTCTTTATTACGTATCAACAATATGTCACGTCACACATGTTTACAGTCTTGGGTCTTACAATCTCCACAGGCTTCCCGACCCTTGTGAGGCTGACTAGATTGCACCAGGATCCTCAACCTGTGATCTAACCCTCAAGATTGAGTTTCTCACTTCTTCTCTAGCTCACCAACTTACAAAAGGTTGAAGTTCTTACAAGCCCTACAACTTACGGACTCTCTCTACCTCCTAGGTACTATTGATATCTTTATGTATCTATCTAACTCATGTACCCCCTTAGGTCCTCTTCTCCCCTTTGCCCCCCTTCTTAGACCTCCTAAGTACTACTTATATATATTCTTGTCTCATCACCCATTACATTACATTGAAAAAAATCTAACCCTAAGGTAATTAGGTCTCCCTTGCATGTGCACCTCGCATACTTCCCTCACACGTGCTTCTTTTCCTTCCAGTTTTCCTTTCTTCCCTTCGTGCTTCTCTCCCCAAAAATAGCCTTTTCCCCAGAATGGGTTTGCGTCCAACAATCATCCTCTATCAACTTTTTGTTTTCAGTGCCTGGGAAAATAGATGATTGTATTTTAATCCCCAACCTCCTACCTCTTTTGGCTCTACAAGTATGCTCCACTTAACTAGGAGTATCCCTTCCTTTTCTCTTTTCACAGTCCATAGGAAACTAGATCATTTTCTTCTAATTTTTTCCAACATTCCTTTAGTATTATATAACAATAAATGTGTATCTCTCCCAAGACATATTTTACCAAAGTTATCCTCCCCCCTCTAAATAATCATCTATAACACCATTTTGTCACTCTTCCTTGAATCTTCTCATAAAGCCATTGCCAATCTTTGAATTTCTAATCCATAGGTTTAAGATGGAATATTAGGTATTTTATCCCATTATCAAAGACTGGGAGAGTATAGGGCAATACTTACGATAATTATCTTTTTATTTCTTCCTCTAAGACATTAAACAGAATAAAGGACTTATGAATATCCACTTCACTACATGGTTTGTTTTACATTTCAAGAGTTTCTTTATACTTATCTTATTTTATTAATGTTTTAACTCCAAGTAATCAACATGCCATCCACAAATAGAACATAAATCAATGAGAGTGGCCTTCCCATAATGATATCTTAGGACAAATCCCTTCCTTTTTGATGAAATTATTAACGTAATCGGACCCTCAACCACCAACAAAAATAAGAATGGATACATTGAGCACCCCTGCCTAAGTCCCCTTGTGGCATAAACGAAAAAATGCAACGAGATCCATTTATCAATACTACATATGAAATTGGGGTGGCAGGCACGAGGGGGAGTCTCTTTTATCCTGGAGGAAGTACCATAGCATCCTATGCTTGGGGATTGGGGAATGTATCAAACAATGTTGCAGAGGTCGAGTATGCTCTATGGAAAGGTGTGTGCATTGTGAAATATCATAATGTTACAAATATTGCGGTTCTTGGGAAATCGATGATGGTTGTTCGAGAGATCACTAAAAAATCTTGGTCTAATAATAATGTCCTCAATAGTATCATCTCTTGCACCATTTCACTCATCAAATAATTTGATAACTTCATCATTCTTCATGTTAAAAGATATCTTAATGCACAAGTGTACCATTGGGCTAAGCTTGAGTCAGAATTGGATGTAGGAGTGATCAAAATAAATGGGACAAGTGCGGATTTACCCATCCCATAATCGGAGACCATCCTTATTCAATTGGGACGACATGTGGCAGATGGAGTGGTTCATCATTTGCATGTTACTTCCTATTGCACATATGAGGAGTTATTGTTATGGGATGGAAATTCATTATGCATTGTGTCAGTTTAGCCTTTTATGCAGGTTCTCTTTGGTTATGGCTTGCTCATCTTTGGTGTTTGGGAAGGTTATTCGGAACCTTTCTCCTGTTGGGTCACCTTTTCTCTGGGATTTGTTTCAGTTTCTGGGTGGTGGTGGTGTTCATTTGATGCTAGCATTGTTTGGGTTCTAGACCAGGCCTCTCCTGGTATTCAAGTTTTTCTCCTCTAGTTTTGGCAATGTCAGTTCTTTCTTCCGTGAAGTTTCTTCTAGTCCTATTGAAGTTCATCTTCTTCTTGTTTTTATTAAAATTGGAATAGGAGACCCTACGCTTGGCCTTGTGTGGAGGTATTTCTCTAGTTATTACATGTCATGGTCATGAATGGAACCTAGTGAGAGTGAAATGAAAAGAATTCTTCAGCGACATGGGGAAATTTCCCAAGTTAACAATTCATATCTTTGACAAATCTTAGTTAAATAGGGGGGAATGGAGCATGCTTTGGCTTCCATGATGAATATTCTTTCCATCTAGAATCGGTGAATTGATGAGTTGGAATTTGACATTTGATTCTCCTCGAGTGTTCGGCTTCTGCATCAATCAATCAAGGCGCAGTTGTCTCCCTTCATCAGGGAAACATGGTCAACGTCATTGAGGGTCGTGGCACATCTCCAATGGACATTGAGGATGAATCTATCCAGCAGGTGAGAGCACCAAAAATTTAGGACTGTGAATCCTCCTATCAATGAATGTATCTCAAAATACCTTTTCTCTTAGGCTAGTTTGTAAAAAAGATAATTAGTCAATCTGAGTCAGAAACTGATATGGAAAGAGCTTCCGATTTTTCCTATCTAGCTCTAGAACTAGTTACATGCCTTGTGTCATTTTTTTTGTTTTTTTTGCGTATTGTTTTCTTCCACATAACCCTTCATTATAATATAAAAGTTTTGTTGTTGTTTTTTTTGTTTTTTTTTAAATATTGTATATGAAACCAGAAGGAGATCCATTATTCACAACTTAGAATTTCATTCCTATTTTAATTGACAACAACTCAAGATATAACCAATATAACTTATCATATGCCTTAGCAAAATTAATTTTCATAACTAAAGATGGAAGTTTACTTACCTTTATTGCATGAAGACCTTATTGTGTTGTTTCCACAACCTCATGAATTTGCCTGTTGTGGAGAAACCCAAATAGGTCCTCTAATATAAAGTTTGAGAAAATGTGTTTAAGTCTATGACCAGAATCTTCATTGTGATTTTTCGCACCAAGTTGCATAATCAGATAGGCCTATAGTCTTAAAAGGTCTCTTGGTCACTCTTCTTTGAAATGAAAGCTATAAAATTTGCATTTAAGGCTCCTAAAAGCTTTCCATAAACTTTAGAATCTTATATTACCCTTAGCAAATCTTTCTCCAAGATAGAATCCAAAGTAAAATTCTATTGTGCAATCATCTGACGCCAAGCTCATTTCCTTTTTAAAAGGACTGTAAGATTGCTTTTAGTTCCTCTTTTGTAAATTCTACATACAACTCTCATTTTTTTGTGGTTCATCATCATTGGAAAGAATGCAACCACTTTTTAAATCTCCTCTATATTAAGTTTGAGAGGTTCTTGGAAAAAATTCTTGAATTATTTAATTCCTTAGTATGCAATTTATGATAAGGCAATAGCCTCATAACCCACGTATTTTTTCCTTCTTCTACAATTTATGAGAAGCTATTAGCCTCATAACCCACTTATTTTTTCCTTCTTCTACAATTTATGAGAATCTATTAGCCTCATAACCCACTTTCTTTCTTCTCTCCCATTGGTATTTTTGTTCTTTATATGTTTAACATAACTATAGAAAAAAATTGTATTTTTATCACTTTTCACAAACCAGATGGCCCTACTTTTCAATCTTCATTATGCTTCTTCTTGCTCCAAAAGTATCCTTTTGACTCCCATAATTTTTAATTTCTTATTGTCTTCCTCTAAAAATATTCCTCTGTTATTACTTTCAAACAAAAGTCTAATATGTTCCTTAGTTTCACTTGGATCTTTTTTAGCTTCCTTGCCTTTTTTCTTTTCCCATTCTCCTACTATATTCTTTTACCTTCTTTGAATTCTTTGCAAACTGATACGTTGTCATTTCTTCTATGTTTGGATCAAACTTCCTCCAATTTGGTATGATCCTATGTCTAAACCCTTCCTCTTCTAGCCATGTATGATTGAATTTAAAGGGACCTAGAGGTTTATGGTCATATCTTCTATTTAAAACAAAATAGGAAAATGATATAATGATCCACCTATCCCTACCCAAGATTTCAACCCCCTATCTCCTCTAGTA
>SNQJ01S0233284.1:0-10107 GCA_010110895.2 Picea sitchensis | reverse complement strand
TGAGACTTGAATATAACTAATATCCAAACAAAAACCCTACAACTATAATTCGAGTTTGACACATGCTCAATAATGAATTTCAAGGCTAGAAGGATCCAATAAAAATTATATAAAATTTAAAGATATGGGGATTGGGTGTTGCAACTGGAGAAGAGCCCACTATATATTCCTTGATTTGATCTATCAGAGTATGATCACAAGACAGAAAATTCTTAAGCATAACTCCATAACTTCTCAAGGCACATTATATTGGATCTCATCTCGTGAACATCTTAATGCTCATAAGAAATTTCGATTGAAAGTAAAAAAAGAACTAAAAAGAATAAAGGATAGTTACATTGGCCTACGTATATTGATAAAAGTATGAAATATTAGGTGTTTTTCTATGGAATTAGTATTGCTAAAAGTATGAAATATTAGGTTCTTTTCTATGAAATCTTTATTGTCTTCCTACATCCCATGAGCTAGATGTGTTACAAGAAAATCAAGTTGTTGCTTTTGTTTTCCTCTAGGTCTGATGCTGGCAATATCCTTAATGAGAACTATGAAAGTGACTGCTTGAGTGAATTCAATACCAATTTGCATATTTTTTAAGATACCTTGTAAGATGCTCCTGCCTACATCCCAACCATTCAAGCAAGACCGCAACAATTGTTGGCTTCTTATGCTCAATTTGGCTCTCTAAAGAATTTGTATAACATATGTTCATGCTTTTGTAAATGCCAAATATGAAAATACCTTGAACGAGGAGACAAATCTAAATGATTCAGACTATTGCTTGCATATATGGAATTTGAAATTTGAAATGACAAAAATGAATTTGGGAAACCATATGACCGCTAACTAACAATGACGTAAGGTTTGTAGTATATATTAATTTTCTTTCTATGATAAAAATAAACTCTTAAATCAATAAGTATTTAGAAAAAATTCAATTAAAATCTTAACACTTGACTTTACTAATGTTTGGCTTGTAAAATATTAAAGTGGGGGTGGACACAATGGAAAAAGTTCCAATAAGGCATGGTGTACGAGTGTGCTTCATTAAACTCAAGCCCAACCTTTTGAGGTCTCGATGGTCTCCACAACCCAATTAGATTTTCCCAATGTTCTCCTTTGTGTGAAAATGAAGACCGATTTGATCACAACGATGGTAAGTAACTTGCATTTATTTTGTTGCATCCCTCCGCCGCCAGCTCTGCAATAACATGGCCATTTGAACCACCAATCAGACATCAGAAAAATTCTTTGAACTAATTAAAATAAATAAATAAAATCATTTTGTAATGTTATACTTTTGATAAAGCTCAAAATGTTTTGGGTCAAACCTCAACTAATAGGTAGTCAACACATTATCGAATGCTATATACCACCACAAGCGACAGGTATAATAAGAGGAGTAAGATGCACTTCATAATTTAGTATAAATAACACATGTAACGCTTATAAATGAATGATATATATAATACTTATAAATTATAACAAAATATTGAAATCCATCAAATAAAGAAAAAATTAATATATATGTATATATATATATATATATAGTGGTCACAGGTTGAACTTGAGTGATGTTTATGTGTGTCCAATGTGCTTTTTTAAATGTAGACGTTTTCTCATTTTGAAGTACCCAAGGCTCAAGTGTACACATTGGATGCCCGAGTTATTTTTGTAACTTACGAGTCTGACATCAACTGTGTGTAAAAATATACTAACATAAAAGAAGACATGAGTTTAAGCAGTAATCCTAGGTTGAGAAAATGGAAGAAAATACATTTAATACTTTCCTATAAATAACAAGGGTTGCATGGCAGCGTAGTCCTTGCCAGATTGAATTGGGAATAAATGCATAGGTATGGAGGCTCGAAGTAACCATGATCCGTTGATATTGAAAGAGAGAGGGAATTGTTGATACCCATTGCATACCCGAAATTTTTCGATTCAACAGTTCTAGAGATTTGGCATGAGGCAAGTTGATATATTCTTTGATTATGATTTCCTTTGTCGACTTTATCGAATTGTTGTCAGCATATGTGACACGAAATTCCATATTCCTTTGCATTTGATGTAAGGGGTTCTTAATAATATGGGTTTTAGCTTCCAATTTTGATATGAAAGTGTCGATATGGCAGGGTTGACGAGGTGGGTTTTAGTGGCTTTAATGACTGTCTAGTTATTTTACGTTGGCATGGCGTGGACTGGCCAATTCAACGGCAAAGTCTTGTGTGATGTGTGCATTTTTATAGTGCTTCTAAGATGTAACATTAAGTGAAATTTATGTAATATAATGGAGAGGCAGTATCTCGTTAGATGAGTCATAAATTTAATTTTAAGTGATGTATAAATGATTGACAAAATTGTTAAAATAGAACAAGGTATGAATTACACTCATTTGAAGTAGTAGAAAAAATGAAGATGTGCCCTTGATATATGATTAAGAATGCAACAATTTACACAGATCATAGGTCTTGTTCTTACTCACAATAGGAACAAAGGAAAAAACTGTGACTGAATGGACTTCTGATGTATTAAGATCACAATATATGTATTACTAAATTGTAAGTATTCAATGTTGAAGACGTACAAAAGGAAGCTACTATGAAGAGGAAATGGAAACACAGGGAAAACACATAACTCAAATTAAAGGAAACTTAGAATCTTTGTCTTCTCTTGTATTAATATTCGATAAGTTCTCTATTTTACATTCAGCCAGAAGAATTCTGGAAAAAATGTAAGATCTATGCATTTATACAAAAATTGTCTTCACAATATCTGTTGTAAATATAGAATACAATCCAAATTGAAAAATAGAAGGAAGATTTTGCTGAGTTATGGCTTGATGTGTTGGCGCTTCATAAGATCCTTTATTTTCTCCTGGATGTTCTTACTTTCGTCTGTTCATTGAACTGGGTACACATTTCCATCAATGCCATGACAAATCTCAATGGTTCAATGTTCTCGTTCAATTCGAAGCCAAATACCTTCTTCTGTACTAGTGGTAGCTTCTCTTGGATCTTCATTACTGTATGGGCTATAATTTGGTGTTGCAAACTACATTTTACCAACAACTCGTTGATCTTGAGCAAATCAATCTGATTCATCTGTTGGATGATAGATTGTATAATTTCCTTATTCTTTCTGGAGCTTTCTTTGTTCTTTTTATGTCAATTTGATCCAGTGTCTCTAAGATATCGTTACCTTTGAATTCAACCAATTATGTCTCTCTAGAAGACATGGTATTCAGACAAGCCTTCTTTTCCTCCCTAGCAAGCTTCTTTCTTTCTTCTAGGTTTGTCTCCCAAAATTTCAAGGCCATTTAAACTTTCACCTATTCAGATTGTGAAAAAGGGGCGAGACCAGGAATATTGTCTTTCTGGTTGCATACAATGAATTCTTGAAATTTGGATTTGGCCATACAGGCATCGTTTTCTTTCTCATAAATACTTTTCAAAGAATGTTTTATTGCCTTATAGTATTTCTGAATAGTATCCATTTTTTGATATAGATCCTGATTGAATGCTTCCATATTTTCATTAAGTTCATATGCTTGTTTTTGGAATGAAGTATTATTTATGTTTGTCTTTTCCAGTGAAGCTATTCTGGTCTACAACTATTGTATTGAATTGTCTCGCTAAGTAATCATGGAATTCTATAAATTCTGAAAGTCATGTCCAATTTTTCCTGTAGCTGATTCATCTGCTTTTTATAAGCCAACCTAATTTGCTCTATGTCATAATTCATTCTGCTCCTGATAACCTGTTATGTGCTCTGCATTTCATTCTGCAACTGTTCAACCAAGAGAGACTTTTATTGTAGTTGCTTTGAAATATTTCCCACTGACCATTGGTTGGCAGTGGAAAAGGCTCCTAGTGAATTCGCAACCTCTTTGGAAAATTCAGGGTCATTTTTTTCATGTCCATCATATACTATTTTGTGTCTCTTGGTGGTCACTCCTTCCTTCTGGTGAGATTCTTTTCTGATGATAGCTTTTCTTTTCTTATTGAAAAATAAAATTGATGGGGGAATCTCTTCAGGAAAGATGGGAGTGAGTTCATCTAGATGAATGACTTCGAAACTGGGAACCTCAAAACTGGTTGATAAAGGAGTTACTGAGGGAATAGGGGAAATAAGTGCAGTAGACTTTTCTAGACTATTAACACTGGGAGTAACAGTGATAGTAACTGTTGATGAAGGGGGAGAATCATGACCATATTTCATGAAGGATTCAAGGGAAGCTAATAATTGTTGATCATTTAGGCCTGGCATTGATGCTTTTATATGTTTAAATAATGCATATGTATTGTTCAATACTTCTTCAGTTTTGTCCTCATTAGAGCTACTCCGCTGGGGTTTTGTGGATCTAGTTTCATGTGAATATGAAATGGGATTTGACTCTCCTTGCAAAATCTTAGGCAAGTTTTTCCTTCTGTGGTTTTGAAAGCTGAGGAAACTAGCCTGTTGATCAGGAGGCAGACTCTAAAATCTATTTTCGACTTCTTCATAGGATCTATCTCCTCAATAAACATTGTCATAAGGGGAATCTTCGTGTATATATATTTTCATGTTGAACTGGGCCAAATGATTCTTTACCATTCTATGAGGATCATGTTTTTTGAATTCAATGTCAACTAATTTGACATCTTCCAAGGCCGCAACCCCGACTTTTGAATGACCAAAATCTAACAATGTAAACATGCCAACCTATATGGGAAAAAATGGTCATACCTTTTTCTGAGCCACTTTCAAGTCTTTGGCGATTCCTCCTACGACTATTTGGTATGCCACTTCTTTGCATACCAACCTATCAGGAAACAATTTTGGAAGGGCATTGGAAGAAACAAAGAAGTCGAACACTCTAATGTAAGAGAATTTTTGTTCAATTTACCAATCTACAATTGTGCCTAAGTTCCCCATAACGTGCTTTGAAATCTTGGGTGGAGGGTGACCATAGATACGTACATGAATGGGTACCACTGCAATGTGACAGATCTCATAAAATAAATCTTTAGCATTTTCTTCCCATAGTTTGGAGTGGTAGAAATGTATATGCTTGGAACTAGTCGCGGTCCAGCTCCAATTCATCAGGGGAAATGGAGTCATGAAGCAAATGGTGTCCATGATGTAGGCGGACATGTAAAAAGGAGAATGTTTCCCTCTTGATTTCAACAATTTGTACTCGACAACCTCCTTATCTAGGTTATCCGACAACATTTTTTCCATGTTGAAAGTATAGCCTTCGACCACTTCATTTATTATAGACACCCATTCAACTGTGAAATGTGTAGATCTTTTCCTTCCAAATAGCCGACAGAGCATCATGGAAATGTATAAAATGTGAGCATCTAAATATGTTGTGGAATATATACCATGAGCATCAGATTTAAACTTGGTTGGATTTCCCCACCAGGTCTTGATTATGTCATGACCAATTCTTCCATATTGAGTGTGTTCTCTCCTTTCAAAATCCAGAATAAATGATGCATTATATGTGTATTTGGGTGAGAAAGATAGTTTCTACATTACTTGTATGTCCTCCGGATGAAAGGAGCCAACAGAGGTGTTCTGGTAACTGATAATGCTTCTAGTTTGAATGTCAACGTGCTCTAGATCTCGACTTATCATGTCATTGTAGGGTATTATCTTTGGCCGAGAAACAATCCTGTGCAATTCAGACTGAGCTACCAACCTGAGATTGGATGAGAAAGACTCGTCTTAGTCTTCTATTGAATCATCCGAACAGAGCAGAATCTCATGTTCCAAGATATTGTATACCTATTTCCAAGACTTAATGGCGTTTGTAATTCGTGAAGTGGTGTCCAAGAGAATATTTGTGTTTGGGTTGGAATCATCTGTTGATGCATCTTGCTTCTTCCCTGGTTTGTCTGGTGCCATAATTCTCAAAGAAATAAAATTAACCTTACTGTGATAAGAGAAGCATGTAAGATCTCAATCACTGAATGAAAAACTCTAATAGAAAATGGTAGAATGACTTGAGATTTGAAATGTGTGTATTCATAAAGTCTATCAATCTTCGTATTGATCTACTGACAAGGTGATTATTAAAAATCTATGGAATTTATTAATTGGAGAATGTAAAAATCTTTAACTTTAGTGAGTTATAAATTCCATTAATACTTTGGCGGTACAATGTTTGCAGGTTTTGAATGTAAGACGACATAAATCTTCGGAAGGCGTAATTGTGGGAGAAACTAATCATTAACTAATCACTTTTATGTTTTAATTAATCATGCTTTATAAATCCTTTAGCCTTAAGTACTTCAGAACTTTGGTATTCGAGGGTTTTGAATGAAGGATGATAGAAATCCTCCGAAGGCAGAATTCCCATAGTAAACATATGAACCGTTATAGGTATTTCAAGGCTTCGGAACCTCGAAGCTTCAAAACCCTCGACAGTCCAGAAAGAATTCTTTGTTTTATTTCCGAAGGGAAATATCCCAAAGTGACATGGCAATGATGACGTAATTTTTAGTGATGTATCAAGAAAGATGGGCGACATGTTTCACCTGAAAATGGGTGAATAAGTTGACACGAATGTTTAAAACAAGTGTCAGGTGTCGGCCCAAGAAAATTTTAATGACACATGTCCTATAACTCATCTGTAGACCCTTTTAAATATTATCACAAGGAACCGTCTTCGGGACTTCGAAAATTCATAGATTCGGTTTTTTTTTTTGTATAGATGCCTTGAAACTCCTGAAGCACGAAGTCTCGAAGTGACCGTTGAAGGCTTTCTTTTAAAATTCAGGCAGGTTTATAATGCATAGAACATGAGAGCCATTTGATCAAATTTAATGGAACTCATCAATGAATGATATTGCAAGAGCCTTATTAATACATAACGATCATGAATTTATTTAATTGAAAAACAATTCCCTAAGATTTTTTGGTGAAATTCTATTTTTAAGAGATAAAAACAAAATATTTTAAGATTTAAAAGTTTAAAATTCTAAAGTGTTATAACAGCTTCAATTATCTTACAAGATGAAGAATATATTCTAAGATTGGGCACTCGGGGTGTCATCCTTAGAAATATTATTCAACTATCCATTTAGGTTACAAACAATCATTTTTACAAGATGAGGTCCAGATGTGGAAATGGTGATGGAAGATGCTTTGGAAACCCAAAGTCCAACATAAAACTAACACCTATATGTGGGTTGAGATCAACGACACCTGCGCATTCAGAGTTTCAAAATCACGCAGGTTTTAAGAACAAGAGACAACTTTGAAGCCCCAAATAGTCGAAGTGTCGCAGATCCGAATGCCTGAAGTGCCACGTCACTTCGGGCCTATACCACTCCCGGATTTTTCAATCCACAATAGGTCAAAATCGTCAAACGTCGAAGTGCCAAAGTCAAGAACTCCCAAGATACTTAATGATAAGATACATTAATCTTGGGTTAATTAGAAATAAACATGGTTAATGACTCCGAGCTTGTACCAATCCTGGAGTTATACAAACTCTGCATACATAAAATCCATAAGGACAAAGTGCCAAAGGCATGTGGTACTCATCCACGAAGGACATGTTGCATCAATCAGTAAATATATGTGACATCATGTGACGCGAGGCAACCACATCACTTCGGGCCCGTACTACTTTGGGAGTTATACAAGCTCTGCATTCAGAAACCTATGAATCCCTAAGTACCAAAGAGACATGCCATCAATTTGTCGCTGACACATGTCATGAAACTGTCACAAACACGTGGCGTCTATCAATTAGGACACGTGGCGCTCATATAGACCATGACACGTGGCACTCGTTTAAAGAATATTTTGGGTTCATCATCTATATTGTTTCAAGTGACATGTGGCACATATTATTTATGTGACACATCATCCTTTTGACTGCAAATAGTCGAAGTGTCGCAGATCTGAATGCCTGAAGTTCCATGTCACTTCCATCTTGTACCACTCAGGGATTTTTCAATCCAGAACAAGCGGAAATCGCCCAACGCCGAAGATTCATAGTCAATAACTCCCGAGATAATTAATGATAAGATACATTAATCTTGAGTAAATTAGAAATAAACGGGGTTAATGACTCTGATCCCGTACCACACCGGGAGTAATACAAACTCTGCATACAGAAACTCCTAAAGGGATAAGTGCCAGAGTCATGTGGTACTCATCCGCGAAGGAAACATGGCATCCATCAATAAATACACGTGACATCATGTGACAAGAGGTCGCCACATCACTCTGGGCCCGTACTACTCTGGGAATTATACAAGCTCCACATTCAAAAACCTCTGAAGCCCTAAGTACCAGAGACACATGGAATCAATTTGTTTCCGACACGTGGCTTCAAACTTTCACAAAGACATGCGGTCCATCAATCAGTAAATGTGGATTTCATCTAGATCATGACATGTCATTCTAGGAGTTTTTCCATATAGGACAAACACAGTTCCGTCGAAGCACAGAGCCTCAAAGAGTCGAAGTCCCGAAATCCTGAATTAGTTAATGATAATATTATATTAATCACGCGTTAACAAGTAAATAGCATTGGTTAATGAGTTCGGATCTAGACCATGATATGTGGCATTCATTTCAAACATATTTTGGGTTTGACATATGTACTATTTCAAGTGACACGTGGAACATATTCTTTTGGTGACACATCAACCTCTGACGTCAGGATGCTACATCACTCCGGGAGAATGTCACTACGAGAGTTTTTCCATATAGAACAAACATAGTTCTTCCGAAGCTCAAAGCCCCAAAGAGCCAAACTCTCAAACTCTTGAATTTGTTAATGATACTATTATATTAATCTTAGGTTAAGAAGTAAATAGCCTTGGTTAATGAGTTCGAAAGTTCTATCTTCCAAAGGATATGTATGTTATGCGCCCTGCAGCTCCCGAAGTCCCGAACTCCGAAGTGAGGAGAGGTTGCGATGTCACTCCGGGAGAAAGTCACTTTGGGAGATATTCATGCTCCATGTTCAAAGACTCTCGAGTTCTAAGAAATTTTTTCCATCGCTAAATATTGCTAGGGGATTTCTAAAATTCGCAGGCTGCTAAAACTTTAGCAAGGACGCTAAAGTCGCAGGATTGCCTAGATCATACATTGCAAATTGATCGAAGGCTGAGATTCATTTCAGAAATAAAATGCGCTCGAGCGTTAATCTTGTAGAGAAATTCTGACATTGAAACCATTTACTTTTTTAAAGTATTCTCATTCTAATTATACTGTGTGTTTTGCATAATCCAGCTTGCTTTTATTTTCTTAATAACATTCTATATTTTTTTCCTACTATGAGTACTGCATCAGATAGCTACTAAAAAAAAGCACAAATATTCCCATCACTTGTAACTTGACATATTGTTGGAGTCTGACTTGCTATCTTGGAAATTTCTCGTCCTACGTTGTAGGTTTTATCTCTTTAATCTATTTATGGAATTAATTTTTAATGATCTTTGTAAACTTCCAAGTGACTTTCATCCCAAGTAAGTAATATCCATTTCATTCTATTAGATAGACCATCCGACTTGTCTTTTTTATATGTGTTAGGATAAATAAAGGTATATGTGGTGCCAAAAAAACCGATAAAATTTTCTTTGAAAATGTGTCTAGTGTCAAATATTCTTCGATCTCCTTTTGTGACCTTTGTGTTTGCTATTTTTTTCTATATATCAACACACACCTAATATGATTGTTTATTTTCATGAGTTTTCAACTCATTGAAGTTAATTTAAATTGTGTTAGAACAAGGTGTTGAGACAAAGGAAGATGCCCTTTTCCTGAAATTTTTGTCCATGAGTAGCAAGCCCACTTTGTAGAGGTTGATCTGCATTTGTGCTTTAGGAAGAGGAACTGTCAGATGATAGTTCAGTATAGTAAAACCTAAAATATTTGTAACATGTCTATCCAGTTGATTGTTTTTGGCAACAATAAAAAAAATTTAAGGTTTTTATTTCTGCGGATATTCTTACAAATGTATTTACAAGTGTCATTGATATTTGGCATTGGCAATTAATTGTGGGTTAGAATTTTTACTTGTTTCTAAATCATCATTTTC
The DNA here is from genome assembly GCA_010110895.2 of Picea sitchensis. Classification (NCBI taxonomy): domain Eukaryota; kingdom Viridiplantae; phylum Streptophyta; class Pinopsida; order Pinales; family Pinaceae; genus Picea; species Picea sitchensis. The sequence continues at coordinate 59 of SNQJ01S0233284.1, read as the reverse complement.
TAGTCCAATACTTTATCCACATACTCATTTTGTATTGTGTTTGTATCATTAAAAAGAGT
>SNQJ01S0233283.1:2036-14057 GCA_010110895.2 Picea sitchensis | reverse complement strand
ACCTTTTATTTTTCCTGGTGCATCATTTCCAAAAGTTACATTCTTTGATTTTCTATCACTTAGAGTTAGAAACTTACTTTTGTCTCCAGTCATATGTTTGGAACATACACTGTCAATATACCATAGATTCTTTTGTCTTTGGACTGATAACAATAGTCCACACTTGTCATCTGCTTTCTTCTTCCAAGCCTTGACATTTTCAACAGTGGGGTTCAAATCTGACTTGTAATTCTTTAAGTGACAGTTTGCAACTTTATGTCCATAATTATGGTAGTTGTAACATTTTGGTTCATGGAATAATAGATCATAACAATTGTTATGCTCATAATTGTTGTTNTATAGTCTGTGATTGTTTGTTGCTTGGTTGTCTCAATCTTTGTAGTGGCAGATAATTATTCCTTGAAAAGCTTGATTGCTCATATCTAAATATTAAAGAACAGTTTATAGCTTTGTGACCAGAATTAGAGCAGAAAAAACAATAACCATAGAAAAAACCTTTGTACCTTGAAAAAATATGTCTTCTTTGAGAAGGTTGATTTCTTTCATGCCGATAATCTCTCTGATCTACGGATTCAGTTCTGGTATTTTTTCTTTCATTCCTTCTTGGTGGCTGATTTTCTTTCTTTGTTTCTGTAGAGTGACTATTGTCAATGTGTGAGGATTTGAAAAACATGATAGGTTTTGTATTACTTGGATGATCACTAGTTGATCCTTCTTCATACCCCAATCTAGATTTCAACTTTGGGTTTCTTTGCTGATTTAGAATGGAGGTTAATCCTTTTGAGGCTTTTATACTTGGCAGATTTTGGTGATACAATCCCTTAAATTTCTCCATTTATTTTCTGGTTTTTACTATCTCTTCTTCTAAGGCTTCACACCTAGATTTATTCTCTAACAATTGTTGTTTCAATATGTCTTCTATTTTCTTTGCCTCTTCTAATTCCACTTTCAGCAGAGCAAAGTCTTCATCAGGCTATTTACTATCTTTCTTGAACTGTATCAGCAAATGTTTTTGCTTTCTGTTCTCAATTCTGAGTCTGTCAATTTCTTCCAGTGCACTGATCGATTCTCCTTCCATATCAACCACAACTTCTTCATCATTATCATCACTTCTTGTGCTTTTATTATTATAATCTTCTTTGGCTATAAGCATGAAGTCATTTACCCTATCTTCACAGGAAGAGTCACTATAGGTGTCTTCTGAGGACTTGTCATTATTTGCAACCAAACTTTTCTTCTTACTGTATTTCTTGTATTTGTACTTCTTTTCATCATCAGAGTTCTGGTCCTTTTTCTGATGGGGACACTTAGATGCAAATTGACCTATCTTATCACAATTAAAGCATTTGAAGGGAAACTTGCCTTAATATTTTCCTGATCCTTTCTTTAACCTTCTCACAAATTTTGCCTCAATATCATCTAATTCTGAATCAGTATTCTTGTATGCTTTAAACGATGCTTCTTTAGTAATGGATTCATCTTTTCTAATTATCATTTCATATGCAGTTAAAGTTCCTAGAAGTTGATCAATGTGTTAGCTCCCAAAATGAATCTGTCACCATGGTTGCATTTTGTGGTTGATAGCATGGCTATTGGTAGTTTTCTCAAATTGGTTTTGAGTTTTTCTAGCTGCAAGACTTAGCTTTTGATTTTTGCCTTAGAAATAAGATGACCCATAAACATATTCTCTTTACAATTTTCATAAAATGTTTTCAACAACTAACACGTGCTTAAAAGATGATGGTTAGCTGGTGAAAGTGGCGAATTTCAACAGCTAAGGATCATTTCTCACAGGTCGTTAGCTGGTGAAAGTGGGGATTTTCAAACATCCAAAGAGCGTTTCTCACGAGGTGTGCGCTGGTGAAAGTGGTGACTTTCAACAGCTAAGGAGCATTTCTCACAGGTTGTGCGCTGGTGAAAGCGGAAGTTTTCAACAGCCGAGGAGCACTTATCACGGGTTGCACACTGGTGAAAGCGGAGATCACGTGCATTTTATCCATGTTGTAAAAAATCTAATGATGATATGTTCAGCTCACGTCATGTAATCAAGAATGATGCACTGGTGAAAGAAGACAATCAGGGAAACTCAAGTTGCACGTCTAAATCGGATTGCAAAGCGGATCTCGTTCAGTAACGCATGCTTCACAATCATGGCATCGGAAATGGAAAATTTGAACCCATCATCCCAGGTACAGGAACAGTACTACATGGCTGGTGACATCAAATCGCCGCATCATTTCCCCAACACACATCACCCACAATTGTATGGTAAGTTTTCAATATTGAAAAACAGAACCGAGTATTTTCACCAGCGCAAGACCTCAGCCCAAATAGTATATCGCAGTGTTTGGTGTGCAGAATCATTTGGGGTTTTGAATTGAAAATGGTAAGAACATGTAGTGCCTCTTTGTTGAGAAAAGAATTGGACAGTCTGTCCTTCCTGTTAGTGATAAAAAATGCATTGGCATTTTTGAAAGAATGATTCTTAAACTTTCAGGCAAAATTTTCAATCCCTTCCTGAGCTCCAAATGAATATTTGAAAACACCATTAGAAAGATTAGGATTTCTAGATGTCGATCGACTATTCAGACATGAAAAATGGATTTTCTATGACCGAGAAATTTGATTTTGAAAAATATGCTATTTTCACCAGCTAATTCGCCAAAATTTTGCTAGTTAGCTAGTGAAAGCACCGCCTTTCACCAGCTTAGGAGAAGATTTGTCGATAAATAAGCTGGTGAAAGCCTGTCACGGCTAGAATGTTACAGTTTTCACCCAGATCATAAATTTTTGCATGAGAATGAATTGAAACCTATTCTAAGGCTTTATTAATGAATTATCAAATCTATCTAATCAACCACTTTTGGAAAATGAAGAGAATAAAAGGTATACAAATGTCATTTACCATCTTTAAAAGAGGAAAAATTTCAGGGTTTTGGGAGCCACGTCACATAATTTGAATTTTATTATCAGATTATAAAATCAGAGATCCTTGGGAGGCTGAGCTACAAATCATCATATTTCAACCACATTTTGAGGGCCAACAGATAAAGATTTACCTTATTTTGAGGATCTATTCCTATTCCTTTGTAAATGTTGTTTGTTTACTATTTCTAGAAATTCAGATCCATAGTTTTAGGATCTAACAACTGAATTGTTAAGCTATAAAGCTACAGAAGGAAGATGAATGAAAGAGGTTTGATTTCAGATACTTGTTATACTATGATTGTAAGCAGACTTTAAGGATAATACAAAGATAGATTTCTCTTCTGCAATATCAGATTCCTCACCCGTCTCTCTCTGTTTTATGTAAATTGTTTTAGCTGCAGTGACTGTCATCTCACCAGTCAGCTCATAATTTATTTAAAATTGCTTTACATAGTTTAATAAGCCCTATATATTGTATTTGGCTTGTTAGCTCTGTCTTCTCACTCACTTAAGATTTTCCATTTGATTATTGTTTTATGAGAGATCTGTTCATTTGATTATCCATTTATGGTCTGAGTACTCAAGTTATGATTTTTTATCTCATTGATCCACCTATAAAATACCAAAAAAACATTATTTCTAAGTTACCAAGCATCCTTAGCTTACAACCCTAAGGAGTTTCTTGGAGTGATAACAAATTGGCATCGTTGTCGGGGAAAGGAGATTGAAGCTCATATTCCCTAGGAGACGACATAGATCCATCTTTGATGATAGACAAAGCCTGGACATCTTTTGGTTGTAATCATCTATCTGGAGACTCCATGAAGAATGAATTCAGTGGCGATTCCATTGAAGACCTGTGACAAATCCAGAAAAGATCATCAGAAGGAGACGAGCCTTACAGAAACAGATTTTCAGATTCGCAGATTATCTACCTCAGGGATTTCAAGAGGTATTGTTTCTTATTTGTATCTAGACCATATTTTGTTAAACCTATTTTTCTGAATCTTCATGTTTTCAGAAATCTGAAATTGAAACAGAAAACCTGAAGGGTGACAGCCTCCATTAATTTCTGAAATTACAAACCTGATTTCTGAGTTCGACATTGTATATAACCCAAGGAAATCTAATCCAACTGTTAGGGCAGATTTGCAAAGGCTTGTTCTTTCCCTGATCCATCTGAGTTTGAATAGGACTCCACTGGGAGGATTCATTTAACAAGAGATGAAGAGGCTGCACTTTAAATCCAGATATCAGTTTATCAGTCTGCTTCATGAATTATTGTTGTTTTTTATTAACTCTTTCATGTTATTCCCTTTACATGTAAAGATAATCATTTTATGTTTTGTATATTCAGAAGACTGCCATCCCATTTTCATCTATCCATCTTTAGAAGAAACAGAGATTCCGCAACCCTGTGCTGTAGATGTTGATTTGATATCCTCATCACAACTTGCTCTTAAAAATGAGTCCTGTATTCCAATTCCTCTTGCATTTGATCACTTTTCTGACTTTGTCGAAATTGAAATTGACTCCAAGTCTACTCAGACTTCAGTGCCTGTTGTTACTACTGCTGAATCTTTTCATCAACATTGTATCCCTTACGAGTAGTCCACTACCTTTCAAACCAAGAATAGGATGAAAATGTTTAGGCCTTTAAAATTTCCCCATCCCATTCATCCTTATCCTCTTGACTGTTATGAATATCTTCCTTGTTTTTCTGGAGAGAATCAAGTTTAAGCTGAGAGGCATTTGGAATACTTTGAGGATTTTGTTGATCGTTTTCAGATTGTTCATGAAGATGTAATCATGAGATTTTTCTCTAAATCTCTAATCAGAGATGCTGCTGCATGGTTCAGGGGTCTGAGAGTTGATTCAATTGGCTCTTGGATTGAGTTCTCTAATGCTTTCCTAAAGTATTGGGGCGAATACAAATATTTAGATTCTTACCTCGCTAATTTCTATGCTTTGAAACGAGAGCAGGATGAAGCCTTGCCTATTTTTAATAGAAGGTTTTACCATGTTTATCATGACATGCCTTTGGAGGTCTAGCCTACAGAGACGTTTTCCATGATATATTATATTATAGTTCTCCATTCAGAACTTACCCTTCTTCTGTTAGAACGGAAGTCTCCATCCTTGATCCAGTTGTTTGAATATGCTTGAGAGGTGGAGGAGAACATTCATGCTTCCAGAGGGATACGAGATCGAGATTTCTTTGAAAATTTGCAGGTGCATGAGCAAGTAAACTGTCAGTACATTTTAGATTCAGAGAAAAAAGGCAGTGAGTATGAAGCAGATAAAAAACAACAACCTGAAGGTGAGTACATTTCAGATTCAGAGAAAGAAAGTAGTGAGTATGAAGCAAATAAGGAACAACAACTTGAAGGTGAGTACATGTCAGATTTAGAATTAGATTTTTCAGTGTTGGTTGAGTATTCCAGAGACAGGTATGCATGTGAATCTTATGATCAGTTTGTAAATCAGGAAGAGCCTATGATGACTGATGATTTCATAGGCAATTATATGTTTTTAACTGATCCTTGTTCATATGATTTTAATATTGTCTTATCATCATCTTCTGAGAACTTTTCTGAAGAGGAAGTTGTGATGATTGATGATCAAAATCTGAGATCAAGGGAACAAGATGGTGATCAGTTTTCCAGCAAAGGAACAACCATGATTGAGCAGGAGGCTACCATAGATGTGCAACTATTTTTCGAGGAGCAGCATGTTACTTATTTTCATTTTCAGGATCCAGTAGCAGTTTTCATGGACTTAGACTTTTCAGAAAACCTGAAGATTTCAGATTTCCTTAGTTTGTCAATGTTTATGGGCGACAGTTTCGAATCTACGGCAAATGCTAAGGGCAGCCATGAAATTTCAGTTTTGCGGACAAAGGAAAATTGCAGCATAAATAATAAGCAAAGAGATGATCAGAGATATATGCACGTCATGGTTAATAATAGTTATCAAGATCAGATTGGCTCCTTTGGAAGATTAAAAAATGATGAGCAGATTTTTATATCAGCATATGACAGCTTTAAATCTGCAACAGATCCTAAGGGTATCTCTCAGTTTCAAGATTTGCAACAATGGGAAGTTCGCAGCAGATATCAAGAAGAAGGAAAGGAACTAAACAGTCTGGAGCAACAGTCTATCGTATATGTTTTTCCAATGGATTTCGAGCAGACTGCATTCAATAATGAGATTAGTAAAGGCAGTTTTTAGCAGTCCAAAGAGGTATTGCTTTATGAATTTGATGACCCTTTTGCTGACTATTTGGAGTCTATGAGCAACATAGATGTTAAACATTTTCTGTCAGAAGAATATTGTCTTTATCATTTGTTCAAATCTCTCTTCTGCATGATATCTCTTCCATTATCGTTCGGGTCAAGATCAAGGATTTTAATAGTAAATCAGTTTATGATTTGGCTGCATTGGAAATTCCATCTTACTTGATAAATATGCCTCTACTAGTTAGTATAGGAGTAGGCAGAGGAATAAGCTTTCCATACGAGAAAATGAGATCTTTTTCAGTTGTTGATTTCATGAATAAGTAGGACAGGTTACAGGAAAGCTACAGTCAGACTACAGGTTTGTTGAAGAACAGTTGCACAGGCCAGATGACTCCATGCCCAATGCTAAAGGCTACTGAAACTACTAGGTTCTTGGAAACCTCGCAGGGAGGTCTCCATCCCAGTTGGAGCCAAATGTTAGCTCCCAAAATCAATTCGTCACCATAGTTGCATTTTGTGGTTGATAGCATGGCTATTGGTAGTTTTCTCAAATTGGTTTTGAGTTTTTCTAGCTGCAAGACTTAGCTTTTGATTTTTGTCTTAGAAATAAGATGACCCATAAAGGTATTCTCTTTAAAATTTTCACAAAATGTTTTCAACAGCTAACGCGTGCTTAAAAGATGATGGTTAGCTGGTTAAAGTGGTGACTTTCAACAAGTAAGGAGCATTTCTCACAGGTCGTTAGCTGGTGAAAGTGGGGATTTTCAAACATCCAAAGAGCGTTTCTCATGGGGTGTGCGCTGGTGAAAGTGGTGACTTTCAACAGCTAAGGAGCATTTCTCACAGGTTGTGCGCTGGTGAAAGCGGCAGTTTTCAACAGCCGAGGAGCACTTCTCACGGGTTGTGCGCTGGTGAAAGATGAGATCACCTACGTTTTATCCACATTGTAAAAAATCTAATGATGATATGTTCATCCCACGTCATGTAATCAAGAATGATGCGCTAGTGAAAGAAGACAATCAGGGAAACTCGAGTTTCACATCTAAATCGGATTGCAAAGCGGATCTCGTTCAGTAACGCATGCTTCACAATCATGGCGTCGGAAATGGTAAATTTGAACCCATCATCCCAGGTACAGGAACAATACATGGCTGGTGACATCAAATCACCGCATCATTTCCCCAACACACATCACCCACAATTGTATGGTAAGTTTTCAATATTGAAAAACAGAACCGAGTATTTTCACCAGCGCAAGACCTCAGCCCAAATAACATATCGCAGTGTTTGGTGTGCAGAATCGTTTGGGGTTTTGAATTGCAAATGACAAGAAGAGGCAGTGGCTCTTTGTTGAGAAAAGAATTGGACAGTCTGTCCTTCCTGTTAGTGATAAAAAATGCATTGGCATTTTTGAAAGAATGATGCTTAAAATTGAAGGGAACTCTTCAATCCCTTCCCGACCTCCAAATGAAGATTTGAAAACACCATTTGAAAGCTTAGGATTTCTAGATGTCAATTGACTATTCAGACATGAAAAACGTAATTTCTATGACCGAGAATTTTGATTTTGAAAAATCTGCTCTTTTCACCAGCTAATTCGCCGAAAATTTTGTTAGTTAGCTGGTGAAAGCGCTGCCTTTCACCAACTTAGGAGCGGATTTGTCGGTAAATAAGCTGGTGAAAGCCTGTCACAGCCAGAATGTTATGGTTTTTGCCCAGATCCTAAATTTTTGCATGAGAATGAATTGAAACCTCTTCTAAGGATTTATTAATGAATTATCAAATCTATCTAATCAGCCACTTTTGGAAAATGAAGAGAAAAAAAGGTATACAAATATCATTTACCATCTTTAAAAGAGGCAAAATTTCAGGGTTTTGGGAGCCACATCACATAATTCGAATTTTATTATCAGATTATCAAATCAGAGAGCCTTGGGAGGCTGAACTACACATCATAAGATTTCAACCACATTTTGAGGGCCAGCAGATAAAGGTTTACCTTTTTTTGAGGATCTATTCCTATTCCTTTGTAAATGTTGTTTTTTTACTATTTCTGGAAATTCAGATCCATAGTTTTAGGATCTGATAACTGAATTGTTAAGCTATAAAGATACAGAAGGAAGATGAATGAAAGAGGTTCAATTTCAGATACTTGTTATACTATGATTGTAAGCAGACTTGAAGGATAATACAAAGATAGATTTCTCTCTTCTACAATATCAAATTCCTCACCCGTCTCTCTCTGTTTTATGTAAATTGTTTTAGCTGCAGTGACTGTCATCTCACCAGTCAGCTCATAATTTATTTAAAATTGCTTTACATAGTTTAATAAGCCCTACAGATTGTATTTGTCTTGTTAACTCTGTCTTCTCACTCACTTAAGATTTTCCATCTGATTATTGTTTTATGAGATCTATGTTCATTTGATTACCCATTTATGGTCTGAGTACTCAAGTTATGATTTGTTATCTCATTGATCCACCTATAAAATACCAAAAAATCATTATTTCTATGTTACCAAGCATCCTTAGCTTACAAGCCTAAGGAGTTTCTTGGAGTGATAAGACAATGGACAGAGTTTTAAGATCATTTAGTTCTTCTATTGCAGAGACTTTTGGATTAAATTTATCAGGCAGAGATCTTAAAATCTTCTGAACTAAGAGTGATTCTTCAAACTTCTCACCAAGACCCTTCATGGCATTCACAATTTCTTCAACTCTTAAAAAATACTTGCTAACTGTTTCATCTTCATTCATCTTTAGTTGTTCAAACTTCAACCTAAATGTTTGAAGTTTAGCATCTTTTACTTTCTCTTTTCCTTTATAGCTTCTAATAAGTTTGTCCCACATTTCTTTTGGCAGTTTGAAGATGCATCACCTTTACAAACTTGGCTTCTGCAAGTCCATTCAAGATAGAATTCATTCCCTTAGCATTAAAGCTAAATTCTAACTTATCATCCTTGGGGGGTAGCATAACAAGCTTTATGTATCCAGTCTCTACTACATCCCAAACATCAGCACCTAAGGCCATTAGGTATGTTCTCATTCTAACCTTCCAAAAGGCAAAAATTGTTCCATCAAACAGAGGAGGCTTACTAGCTGAAGTCCCTTCATGACTTGTCATGTTTAAGCTTACAGATCTACCTTTAAATAAAAGGAACCCGCTCTCATACCAATTGTTGAAATTACTAAGATAACTGAGAGGGGGGGGGTGAATCAGTTGTTACTGTGCTTAAACAATATAAATAATAAGCATCACTCACACATAAGATATACAGAGAGACATATTTTCATGAGGAAACCCATAAAAGGAGAAAACCTCTTCTTCTTCGAAATGATAGGCAGTCTTTTAAGTTCTGTACGTCATCTTTAATTGAGCACCAACTGAATGTGAGGCTACTACCTCTGTTTTACAAGCTCCAACTTGTTTGACAGCACCAACTCTCTGGTTTCTCTAGCACCCACTAGAAGGAAGCATGAACTCCCTGAGTGTTCCAGCACCAACTGGATGGAAGCACCAACTTCCAGTTACATAGGAACCAACCTGTATAACAGAGAACAACTGTTGTCCCTTGCACTACCATGTCACCCTGGTTTTTCTGGTTGCAACCAGATGGAAGCTACAACTCCTTGTGTTCAAGCACTCACTTGAACTTCTGAGGACAACAGTCCTCCCTAGCACCTCCCTACCACCCTTATTACAAATAAATGATTGAATAATCAACAACACAGATAAATCAATTCTTACCACTTCTTCACTATTCTGCACTTCTTCTCTGCTACACTATTCTTCTGCTTTGTTCATACTTGGATTGACTTACTGTCTCTTTCTATCTGTTCTATCTCTGTCCTTCTCATGCTTTTTGATATGTGCACATTCTGCTCTCTTAACCCTTTCTCTTCTGTTCAACTTTTGTTCCTTATCTCTGAGGTTTCTTCACACTGTTCATACTATAGTTTTACTTTTCTACAGTTCAACTCATTTTCTAGTCAAAACAACCAACCACACATAGTCTCTATATTTTTCTCTTTATGCGCAACCACGATAGTTAAACTTCAAATCTTCTTAGGTAGAGAAAATGTCTCAGCTACTGAAACACCAACCGATCAAGAATCATGAATCATTTTTGCTAACTGACTCGTAACTGATCAATTAACTGTGAGAAGGAACAATATCCCTCCAATCATATTCACGTTTACCTGAACCGTTGGATTAAATCATGGATTTCGTTCTTATTTCGCCGTTTTGTAATTCGACATTTCGACATTCCTTGTGATGATATAACTAGACACTCCATGTCGCGTTGCCCGAAACTCCAAAAAAAGAAAGAGCTTAGTTATTAGCGCCTTTCACAATTTTGCATTTTGGCATTTCACGATTTCAAAACTCTTGATATGAGATTTCTTGACATCTCCACCCCCCGGTCTGCGAAACTCCGAAATGGATTCAGATCAACTTTTCAATTTTTCACACTACACAATTTCGGGCTTCCTGTCGTGAGAGTCCTTGACATCTCCAACTCCCAGTATCCGAACCTCCAGTATGGAGTCTTTGACATTTCATGATTCCGCATTTCATGACTTCAGGTTTCACGAGTTCGGGACTCCTGTGATGAAGAGTCTTGACTCTTGACTCCTCCAACTCCTGGTATCCGAAATTCCGGTAGATGTGCCTGTTTCCGGATTTTGGAGTTTTGCATTTCGCGACTTTGGGACTCCTGTGTTGAAGAGTCTTGACTCTTGACTTCTCAATCTCTCAGTAACTGAAACCTACACCAAAAGGTGTTTTTCACATTTCGGCACTTTGGCATTTCGCATGTCATGAATTGGAGAGGTTAGGGAACCTCGTTCCTTTGACTTTCCAGTCAGCGAAATGACGATCTTTCGCCACATGTCCTATGGACCCAATGGTCCAAATCTTATCGAAACTTCACGGGCCTTCGTCGTGTCTGATCAACAGTCTAGATCAATCCTTGATGTGACAGTTAGGAATATATCGTGAATTCACAAGTGTTTGTTGTGCCTGATTTAGGATTTCGACATTTCGCATTTCGTGACTTTAGGACTCCCGTGGTGAAGTGTTTCTACACTTCCAACACCCGGTATCCGAAACTCTGATTTCTCGGTCTGTGAAACTCCGAAATGGAGTTATTTGACATGCTCTGACCTTTCGCATTTCGGGATTTTCTTCCATGAAATCATCGTTGCGCTGCTGGTCTTACCCCTTTCTCTTGTTCATCATCATCGGGTTGTTCTTGCCATCAATGAAAAATAAATACTCTACCTTATGTCTGAAAACATGCCATACAAACAAATACTCTGCCTTTTGTCTGAAAACATGCCATACAAACAAATACTCTGCCTTCTGTCTGAAAACATGCCAACACACTATCCCTGCACACATCTTTCAAAGACATGAGCAAAATATTCTTCCCAACACTAGAATTTCTATTACAAATTTCAAAATTCTATAAAAAACTACCTATGGATGTGGTGATTGTGATTGTATTATATTGCTCAATGAATCAAGTCTCGTAGAAACAATGCCTCCAATTTGTAAAGAATACAATTTTATACTGGACACAACAATTAAACTATTTGCAAAGAATACAAACATGTATCCAATTGCTACTATTGGAGTTTCTATCACCCTTGCTAGAAGAGTTGGCTCGCTTTACATTTCTCATATAAAGGATGGTAATACAGACAATTACAAGGAAACAATACTCTTTTCCATGCCCAGTGCTCTATATTTTATATGCTAATGTTTTTTAAATTGTGTCTTTCCATGTTTAGTGTTGTATGTTTTATATGCCATTATATCTTAAATTGAAATAGATAACAATTATAATTTT
>SNQJ01S0233280.1:0-14053 GCA_010110895.2 Picea sitchensis | reverse complement strand
GGGAAAAACATTATCACTAGGAAGAACCTTATCTTTCAATAACCTACAGTTAGTGGGCAATATAAATGTACAAGGTCATTTAACGTTTATAAAAGAAACCATTTCTAATGTTGATTGTGTGACAAGATTTCTAAAAATTAATATAAGGCACTTGTTGGTCAATTACCTCAATATTGTCGAGAAACATGTGTTTGAAATGCCAAATTTTGCTTTCATGTTGTACAGTAACAGTGTTGTCCCAAGCTGGGTAGACTTTGACCGGGCACTACGTCCAAAGAGAGGGGTCGTGGAAGAAGATATTAGGCTTTCAAAAATGGTATCACTGATATGAGCATAATCCCCTATCTCATCATTCTAGAATGCATCTAACAACATTGTCTGCATGGTAGTCGTATCCCATAAGTAATCGTCATTACCAACCTCTTTTTTATTGTCTCCATTGCCAACTTCTGAAGAACTACTATTGTTGTATTCATTCCTAATTGGTGAATCTGGACGTAGTGGGAATTGAATAGGTGGTTGATCCAACCATTATTGGTATGCTTCCTCTCTGAGTTGTGCTCTCATTGCATATTTCTCTTGAGTTGACATTGTTGTGGGGTGCAATTGGAAGATAGTAGGTAGGTAGCTCATCATTAGAATCCTAATAATTCCAAAAATATTGAACATTAGTACAATGATGATATTAGTAAGCATAATGAAATAATTTGTTTGTTCAAATTACACTATATCAAACAATTATTACCATCGTCAACTCAAGATTATGGATGGAAGATGAATGTCACAATTGGCAGGATAAAGAGGTTGTCCATTTTCATCTACCAACTTCTTGCGGTATGTTGCTCCTGAAAAGACCTTCCGACATTTTTGAACCGGTACTGGATTATTTTTTGCATCTGAACTCGATTCTGAATCAAGATCCTGCAAATTTGGATACCTTTTTATTCAAATTGAAATGAATAAAAAAAATTCAATTAGATAATCAAACCATAAATTAAATAAGTTAAACTTACTGGAGATGGAAAGGGAGAACTTTGTGATGGACTTTGAGCAATATGGAGTGGGCTGGAATTTGAAGAATTGACCATTTGATCATATAATAAGGTTTTCTCCCTGCATTTAAGCAAAATTAGCAATAATTTTGTTTATACATATCTAAAATAAATTTCAAGGGCCATACAACAATCTGAGTTTGAATATAGTTTTGAAACCATTTTTTAAGAATGAGGCGACATAAAACGTAAAATGTATACTAAAGTATTGTAAGTCATGCGAATTCATCCTAAAAGATAATTTGAGCTGAATATACTATTTTATGTGCAAATAAAAGTTCAAATAACTTTAAAATCATATCGGTGTGCTTATAAACCCCAAACGCGCCAGTGTGCATATTAATAATAAACATCGGTGTGCTTATAAATCCCAAACACAATGGTGTGCATATTAGTAATAAGCATCGGTGCATTGAAAAATTAACCGCATCGTGTTTCGAGGTTTTGTTAATAAAAAACAATTGTATGTTATCGGTGCATCATATAATATGGACACACCGGTGCATAATGTAATATGGACGCCCCGGTGCATATTACATAAATGGACCAACGTGCCGAAAATTTTGAAAAAAAAAACGCGATTTTTTTAAACAATTAAAAAAAGAGCGAGAATCGAATTTCATAAAGTCTTTTAAATAATAAAAAGTTATTCACTATTTCATTATTTTGCAAAAATTTGCAAGGGAGATACTTGCAAGAGAGACAGACTGAGGAACATTGTGGAGGAGCAGAATTCTTTGGAACCACGGTATTATTTAGAATATGAGAATTTGAAGGGTATGGTGATTCACTCTAAACCCTTTTCATAAAGTTTTTTTAATATTAAGAAGGTGTTCAATATTTTTATTATTTTGCCAAAATTTACAACCAAAATTTACAAGAGACGGATTTGGAAGAGAGACATGCTGGGGAGAACTATGGAGCAGAAGAATATTTTGGAACAACATAAATATTCAAAAAAATAGGATTTGAAGGGTATGGTGATTAACTCAAAACCCTACATAGTAATTTATATTACAAAGTATTCATTTATTAATATATCAATTTTGTGATATTTAGTTTTCATATATCAATACAAAAATAAATTATTGTCATGTTATTTTTTCAGGAAAATTATGAAAATCCTAGAGGACCAACGAGCTAATATCCGAAATATTCCAGTAGGAATGTCAAAAAAAGGTGTATAAGGAGATGTTCAAAGAAATGGACATAATTGCATCGCAGGAGGAGTTATCTCAATAACAATGTGCTTCAAATATATGTAATCATTGAATTTTTCTATTAGGTACAAATAATTAATTTAGCATTCAATATTAATTTTCAAATATTCTCTTACAAAAAAGAAAAGAAAATGGAACTCATTCTGCACATAAAACTGGACGACAAGGAAGAAAAGGGTTGATAGCAAAGTTTGTGAGTAATTGCCATTTCCTTATAAGAAGTTAAGGTTTTTTTTTTGTATATTTTAAATTGTTTTACAACAACCATCCTTGAATGTCTTCAAATAGGTGCTAACATAAAAAGAAGATTCATCAGAAAAATTGATTGGCATTGGGTTAATTAAGGGTTGTGAGTATATGTTGGCATATCAAAAATTAATTGTGGAATTTGTAAGTATAATCTATGTTGTTTTACTTTTATCATTTTCTAATTAATGAAACAAAAATAATACTTTATATTAAATCTATGATTTATTATGGGGTATAAAACTTGCAGGAAACAAAGTATGCAACTGAACCAATAGAAGATTTTTTTAAACAAGGGATGAGATTTGATTTTGAACATGTGTGTATGATTCATGAGTCAATTCTTGTTTTGCAGGTACATCACTTTTCAATTTACATTCATGTATATTATTTATGTCAATTTTCATTATTCTCACCATTGTAGATAGACTCATTACAGTTTATTTTTATGTTTGTAGATGGAACTTGAAGAAGATGAAAACAATTGAGGAAATCAACCAAACATTCAGCAAAATAACCCAGGGCATGGAAGTAGCTTAAGCACTAACAACAATTCCAGTGAAGAATGATGACCAATATATTTGGATATCAATGCAAGCTACAATTGTATTTTTTTGAAATAATTATCTGTGAAAATCAGACATTTTTGTATAATGTAATGGACATAATGTCCCAATTGAAAGAAAATGGATTACTGATAAGTGTCCCATTTTGTATGACAAAGACCCTCTTATTCATATAATAAAATATGTTTTAATTTATTCTATTGTGTTGTGCAATGTCGCTATGAAATGTTCCATCGCTGATTAAATATATGGTTGACTAAATATTATAATGAAGAGATGAAAAATCTAACGATATAACAAATTAATCCAAACATCGTATCCAAATTCACTAATCAAAATATAAGATATATGTAAATTTTTTGATAAATAATGAAATTAAAAAATAACATTAATTGCACTACACAGGTCAATGTTTTTTAGTGTATTTTACCTATTAATCTCATCGGTGCATTTAATATTAGAACGCACTGGTTTGTTTCATAAGAAATGCACACTGGTGCTTTTATGTAATCAATTAGGACTGATTTCAATATTAATTTAATACCAAAATATTATTTTAAAAAATTGGCCTTCAGTGCGTTAAGCGTATACGAAGTACTGATGTTTTTGTGTTTTTAATAAGCATCGATGTTATAGGAGTATTAATGAGCACAGATGCATTTGTGTTATTAATACTCACCAGGATATAATGTTATTGATAAGCATCGACACTTGTTTGTTACTAAAAAGCACTGGTGCTTTCTATTTTTAATGCATTGGGTGGTTCTTCCAGGTAACGCACTGATGCATATTATTTTATATAGCATCGATGCCTTCTTATTAATAACGCACCAGTGCGTTCTAAGAAGAAATCATCGGTGCATAATTAGTTTTAACTCTTCCGGTGTGTTTTATGTTTAAAGCCTCAGTGCATATAAGATAAATGCCCCAATGCTTAAATAGTTTATTGCCCCGATGCTTGAATATTTTACTGTCTCGGTGCTTGAATTCCAGTGTATAGCACCGGTGCAGTAGGTATATGTATGCATCGGTTCTTGTTCCTCATAAAAGTGCATCGATTTGTAAACATCTGCTAACACATTCGGCCGCCTAATTTTTTTTAGTTATAATCAAGTTCTATTATAGTATCCGCAAAAACATCCGCTATCAAATATAGATGTTGTAGCAGAGATTCTTTTGACAATTTTTGTCAATTTTGTAACATGAGAAACCTATGTTATAGCCTCCGTTAAAAGGTATTTTCCTTGTAGTGGGTGCTTCCTTCCAGTTGGCGCCGGTAAAGCAAAGGAGGTTGCAACCTCATTCTAGTGGGTGCTAGAGAATTTAGGGAGTTGGTGTTGGTAAAGCAAAAGGGATTGCAACCTCCTTCTAGTAGGTGATAGAGAATTTAGGGAGTTGGTGCTTCCTTCCAGTTGGTGTTGGTAAATAAATTAAATGTAATTCTTATTAATAAATCATTTTATGGTTTTTTCCCATTTTTTATTTCCATGTAAAACTCTTTTTGTACTATGCATACTTCATGTGATGGATGAATGGTCTTAATAATGTTTAATGTATACATAAATTGTTTGAAGTTTCAAATGGTAAAAAGTGCCCACAAATTCACCCCCCACCCTCCCAGAATTGGTAAATATTCCAACAATTGGTTTCAGAGTAGGTTCCTTCAAGAATATTTTAATCACTGGAAGGCAGATCCTTACAAGCACCCATGGATTGTCAACTTGGCATAGATCCTCTATTTGATCAGACAAATTATGAGATATGGAGCATAAGAATGAAGGTATATCTATAGGAAATGGGATATGATGTTTGGAACTCAGTTGTAAATGGTTACACCCCTTCAAAAAGACCACCAAATTCTACAAACAAGAAAGAATTAAGAAGAAACAATAAACTAGAAATGGATGCCATTTTGGAAGTATTACATGAGTCTATGAAAAGAAAAAGTGGGAAGTTTACTTCAGCCAAAGAACTTCGAGACAAACTGAAAAAAATCTACACAGGTGATGAAGTTATCAAGACAAATGTAGAATTAGATGAAAGAGACAAGAGAAGCTCATCCAATGAGAATTCCAACAATGTTTAATATGTCCTACTTATGAATGAATCATTTGAAAATAAAAAGGAATCCTTCTCCATAAAGAAAGAAGTTGATTACGAGGAAAATCAAAAAGAAGAATTAGATGGAGAAGAATATTCTGAAGATGAAGATAAAGAGGTTGTTGAAGTAGACCTAGAAGGAGAAGTCATATGTGCCTTATAATAAATAGATAAAATCAGGAAAATAAATTCAAACCAGAAGAAGCAATTGCAAAAATATGAAGAAGCAGAGGAATCAGATGATGTTATTATGAAAATACAATTAGAAGAAGCATTGGAAATAGAATAAATCCTATTGAACCAACTAGAAGAAAAAGTAAATATTTGTGATGCTCAAGAAACTAAAACCATGTCCTTAAATAAATAATTGGGGAATATAACCAAGACTTCTAAACACGAAGAAGAGATTTCAAAAGAAAATCAATGACTAAAAGAACAACTACATGTGTTTGAAATAAAGAATCATGGTCTTGAAGAAAATGAAAGAAAAATCAGAATTCAATTCGAAGAAGTAGAAAGGGATAATGAACAAATGAAAAGTCATCTAGAAGAAAAAGAAATATGTTATCAAAGGATTGAATATGAATGAGACAAGCTCAAGGAGAAATTACAGTTACATGAAGAGAAAAATATAGTCTTAAGGAAACAGAGAAGATTGTCATTAGTCTGAAGCTTCAGCTTGAAGAATTAAAAAGGAAATAAGAAGCAATGAGAACTCAGTTATAAGAAAAGGAAGATAAGCCTGAGAAATCTGAAGCACAAATTACCTATCTGATAGAAGAATTAGAAAAGACAAATACACAGCTAAATACTAGTATGAATATTGAAAAGAGCACTGCAATTTTGGATGAGATTCTCAGTTATCGAATATCACCCTTGATCAAGACATGTATTGGTTATGAAAATAATCAAAAGACTCCCAAAGAAGGTACAAGCTCCAAGGTTCCAAAGAAGAAAAAAGAGAAGAAACCAGAAAGTTATGCCAACATTCTTAAAAGGCCAAATCAAACACATGATCAGAAAAGTCATCAAGCATTCAAGGCCAAACATCCAAGGAAGCAAATAAGAAAACCTAAAGATCATCACAAGAAATACAACAACAAAAGAAGAAATGATAACAAGTAACAGACGGATCATTCACTCCAAGAAGATAAGGACAAGTGAAGAATAACTACTCCATCAAGAAGATGTTCCATAATCAGGTATCAAAATATCTTCCTTGGTCATTTCTTTTCTTGCACAAACTTTGGTCATAAAGCAATTGATTGCAAACACTATAGAAGAAATGATTCCTTAAGAAATAGAAGAAAAAGTCACAATGATGGTCATGCTCCCCTACATTACAAAGTCCAATGCTACAAATGATATAACTATGGACACATAGCACGAGATTGTTGAAGCAACAAGACATGACTTCCTAGAACAACTTATACAAGGGTATGGAAGATATAACAAAATAAGGAAGACAATGAACCAATCTATCATGCTCAAAACAGAGATCAAGATGCCTTCACCAAAAAAAAGAAAGGGAGTATAAAAATTTGGAAGAGAAAACAAGAAAAGAAAAATGAGGAAAATTGTCAGTTGGCTCTATATGCTCATAATCAAGAAAGAAGTATCATTTCCAAACAGAAGGAAGAAAAATGCACGATGAAATTGAAAGAGGAATTAGAATAACTCAAATATTAAAGGAAAATAAGCCCTGATGAGATTATACTATGTGCGAACATTTCAATGGTGCTCCAGTCAGCTCGAAGGATGAATTGGGTTCACATTCATCATTATTCGATTCCACATATGTTTGATGAAAACATATATATATGAACCACGATGTTGTGAAAATAAAAATGGTGCATGGAATATGGATTTATCGAGATACGTCTCTGTGTAGAGATTTCATTGTCACATAAATTCAAGAAGAGCTTTTGCAACAGGTGTTGGAGTTGATGGCGTAATGAAAGAGCTACGTTTTTGGGCCTGGAAGAAAAGGAATATGTTCTCGGGGTGACAAATATTAAAAGAGAGGCTTGACAACATGAGCAGAAGATGATGATGGTGTTTTGAACATTCTAAAGGTATGAATATCAATTCATGAAACTACATACTTTACATCTATTTCTGGATATTGTCTTTGAAGGAATGTAACTTGGTGATACAAGGAGCTCTGTATTTTACAGGAGCCAATAAGTATGTTTGCAGGAATAACTCTATAGTGATATAAGAAGTGTTTGAACTAGTAGTGAACTGTGAGCATCTGATAGTGAATGACGTATCCAGCCCTTGAAAAATTCTGATAGCATGGAAACTCGATGACACATACAAAGAAGCACTTCTCATGAAATAGAGAATCTGGATGTCATATGCAAGAAAGAATGAGGACTAGATTGCATTCACAAGTTATCCCAAGATATTGAAGTCTGTGAGAAGAAGTAATCACTTTGTGTTGATTGCAGATTGCAGTGGAGACTTCAGATTGCAGAAGTAAAGTTCTCGTGCCAAGTAAAAACACAGGTTGGAGATTGTTGCAGTAGAACATTGAGAGTGATTTCAGTTATTCAGGTAACAAAGGATGTAATTGATAGTTAAACTTGCAATTCAAGGAGGAAGGGTGGTGCAAGGGTTGGGGACTAAGATCTCCCTCAAGTTGGTGCTTGAGAAATATGCAGGTTGGTTCCTGAAGTTATTGAGTTGGTGCTCAAGGGGATTGGTGTCCTCATAGCATGTTGGTGTATGTCTTTCTACAAGTTGGTGATTGTGGCATATTGGTGTCTTCTATATATAGGTTGGAGCTTGCAGTTGATCTAGGGAGTGGGTGCTTCCTTCCAGTTGGTGCTAGTAAAGAAAAGGGGGTTGTAGCATCCTTCTAGTGGGTTCTAGAGAATTCAAGGAGTTGGTGCTTCCTTGAATTTGGTGCTAGTAAAGAAAAATGGGTTGCAACCTCCTTCTAGTAGGTGCTAGAGAATTTAGGGAGTTGGTGTTGGTGAAGCAAATAAATTTAATTCTTATTAATAAATCATTTTATGGTTTTCTCCCATTTTGTATTTCCATGTAAAGCTCTTTGTGTACTGCACATACTTCATGTGATGGATGAATGGTATTAATAATTTTTAATGTATACATAAAGTGTTTGAAGTTTCAAATGATAAAAAGTGCCAAATACTAATTCACCCCCCCTCTCATAATCGGTAAATATTCGAACACAACCATCTAATTCACATAATTTTGTTGCATACATTAGTCTAACATCAACTTAACTCACCCAAAAATTGCTTGGAATAGTTGGAATTTGATCTATTGGACTTGTGTTAAATTTATATTATAATTTCATGCAATTCTGGTCTAAATTTCTTGTGGTTGTTACAAAACTCTATTGGTTGTTGTAAATTGTCATCTTGCTAAAAACAATTTACCATCCATCATATATTTTCATTTTCCACTACCTTTTGAGGCTTATATTGTATATTGGTACTAATAAATCACTATATACATGTTGCAATTGTTCTTGTTCCAGGCAGGTACCTAAAACACTTCCTATTGCCTCAATTTCACAAACATAGACATTTGACTTAGCTAACTAGTGATAGGGGGTTACAAGCTTGGCTATGTCACTTGGTATTTGATCCCTTGAGGTTATTGGGGATGCCTCCCCAGTGTTGGACATCATCCATCACTTAAACATGGGGATCTCATGCTAAGGTGACAATGGTAGGATTTCATGTAGTTAAGCAAGATTTGACCTACTTGTGTTGGGATTCGAACAAGTACAAATCTCGCAATAACACCCACAAAAACCAACATTGGTCCCAACTCTCTACCATGCATCTTAATCTCTAAGTTGATAACCAAAGTGTCTTTTGTTGTTCCTCTTTCTACACTATGATTTCTACCTAAGCCACATATACAAGCTTATGAGAATTAACAAGCCCAATGACAATAAAACATGCCATTAACCATGACAATGACAATAAAAATTGGTTACTATCAATTCAATGACACATAATCTCTTAAAATTTTCCTCCATATACAAGAATGAACTTAAAATCCACAAGCTTGCAATAGAATATCTATCATAAGCCAATGAAGAGATTGTGTTCGTGTAGTTGTATTAGGGTGGAGGTTTATAATAGGATGTGTAATAATGAGAGTATAGTGAAAGGGAAGGTTGATTCCTCCAAAATTGGCTAGAATGAGTGAACTAATGCAACTGTTGTGTATTTAAACAATTCCATTACTATCAACCATACTACACTAAACGCAAAGTCAATTAGAGAGAATACCATCTATTGTCAAGCAACAACCTCACCCAAATGGTGCATATTGCCTCAAGTGAGGCATATAGCCACACAAACCACGATAATGTTGTGTGCATGCTTGTTGGAGGTGTGCATGGCCTCCATAATTGATAAACAATTGGGAGTCAACACACACACAGCCCAATGACCTCAAAGAACAATATTGGCTGGAAATTAGGCACATAATAAGAAGTTTTAGAAAAACAATTGCAATAACTAATTCTTGAGAGCCATAGATCTCAATGCTAAGAGAAGACACAAACAATTAGATCTTTTTTATTTGACCTACTTGTGTTGGGATTCGAACAAGTACAAATCTTGCAATAACACCCACAAAAACCAACATTGGTCCCAACTCTCTACCATGCATCTTAATCTCTAAGTTGATAACCAAAGTGTCTTTTGTTGTTCCTCTTTCTACACTATGATTTCTACCTAAGCCACATATACAAGCTTATGAGAATTCACAAGCCTAACGAAAATAGAACATTCCATTAACCATGACAATGACAATAAAAATCGGTTACTATCAATTCAATGACACATAATCTCTTAAACTTTTCCTCCATATACAAGAATGAACTTAAAACCCACAAGCTTGCAATAGAATATATATCACAAGCCAATGAAGAGATTGTGTTTGTGTAGTTGTATTAGGGTGGAGGTTTATAATAGGATGTGTAATAATGAGAGTATAGTGAAAGGGAAGGTTGATTCCTCCAAAATTGGCTAGAATGAGTGAACTAATGCAACTTTTGTGTATTTAAACAATTCCATTACTGTCAACCATACTACACTAAATGCAGAGTCAATTAGAGAGAATACCATCTAATGTCAAGCAACAACCTCACCCAAATGGTGCATATTGCCTCAAGTGAGGCATATAGCCACACAAACCACTATAATGTTGTGTGCATGCTTGTTGGAGGTGTGCATGGCCTCCATAATTGATAAACAATTGGGGGTCAACACACACACAACCCAATGACCTGAAAGAACAATATTGGCTAGAAATTAGGCACATAATAACAAGTTTTAGAAAAACAATTGCAATAACTAATTCTTGAGAGCCATAGATCTCAATGCTAAGAGAAGACACAAACAATTAGATCTTTTTTATTGTCGGTATTCACACAATACTAAGGGAAATTGATTTGAGCATGAATTTAAAATCATCTCAGTCAAATGGGAATGAAATAGATCCATGGAGAAACGTTGGATAAGATCAGAGTAATGTTATTGCATTTGGATACACTGGGAGCTCATCCTACAATGGATATGGGATTGTTATGTAAAACATTCAAAACAATCAATTGAAATCAGTTCAACAATTCAACCAACAACAACGTTGCTTGAGGATTTATTGTAATGGAAATCCTCACAGTAATTTATAACTAAAACAAGGCATTGAACCATAGCACACCATAGTGAATTCACACAACAATTAATTCACAATAACATTGAGATTTTACCCTAGAAGCTCAAGTTGGAAAACCAGCTTTAAATGGTGGCTCTGGTTACAATGCACTTCATGGCTCCCCTATGCATCTTCATTTAATTCATTTTTATCATTTTTATTATTTCATCTAATCCTTTTTTTTTTCTTTTATCTTATTCACTTTTTACATTATTTGCATTAGTTTTATATAATTTATTAACCTTCATAAAGTAGCAAATTAACTTGATAACCATTCTATTTCCAATCACATAGAGAGATATTCATATCCCTCTCCTCCTCCTTTTCTTGGTGGCCTAAATCATAGAAATGGTCGCTTAAAAGACTTCAGGCTTTTGAATAGGTAGGGATGATGATGGCAATGACATATTTAGTGGTCGAGAAGAAATCAGGCAATTGCAGGTCTACCATCGTTACTTATATTTATCTATAGGTTGCAGTCGGATCAACTCAATTGAGCTTTGAATTATATTAAGCATCATTGGACTGGAGAAATGATTTCTATTTACTGTGAGTCTAAATTTTCATGTCATTGCTCCTTAGCCTACTAACTATTTAGATAATTGCATGACACTGCTTCTAATAAAACTTACCAACTACTTAGATAGACAAGTGCTCTCAATGGAGCCTACCAACTACTTAACAAGTGCTACTGCAATAGCAATAGCAATGTCCTTATCCCAAATGTAATTTAATACATTAGTACCTCATAAATAGTATTATAAATTCTTAATGAATAAACATAAGTTCCCAAACAAAATGGAAATATTTGATGCTTAAATTAAAGCAAAAGTTTAATTATAAAGCCTTGGGTCAATTCTATCTAGGAATCCCAAATCAAAAAGTCAGATCCCATTCATTTCAATCAATTGAAAGCACACCATTGATTTTTGGGCAGCTTGGGGACTTACTCGATCTCTATGGTATAGGGTTTAAAATCACATCATCGATTTCTAAGCTTCCTGAGGACATAACTGAAATCTGAAATAGGGTTTGAAAACGCAGTGTCGGGTTCATCTTTTATAGTTGGGTTGGCATCGTGGCAAATATATATATATATGAGAACGGGTTTGGAAATTTATAATCTCAAATAAGGTTCACATAAACATTTTACATGAAGTTACGTTTTTACTGTGTAGAATACATGGAAGGAACTCCCAACCAAAATAAAATAAGTATATTAGTTTTATAAAATAATAAAAAAATAATTAAAATTGAAAAACTATATAATAAAAAAAATTATAAATAAATGAATATTAAATATACCACCTAAGTTAAATAAAAAAGTATTCAAAACATTTGGGTCTTGATAAATATTAAAAAATATTTATTTGAGTGTAAATAAATAAATTTTATAACAATAATATTTTCTTGATTCCCAGACACACCAAGTATTGTTGAATAAATGTTTTTATAACATTTATAATTATAAGTGATATTTCAAAGACAAGTATTGTTGAATAAATGTTTTTATAACATTTATAATTATAAGTGATATTTCAAAGAAAATTGGAACCTATTTCTTAAAAATAAAGGGTGTAGAATTTAACTCTCATAAATCTTTGAGAATTAACAAAAAGGGAAAGTTAAATTCAAAAGAATTTAGCATGAATGGAAATTTAGAAAAAAGGATTCAAGATATTTCAACAACTAATTTAATTTGATATAATTTAAATATAATATACACATAAATTGTGTCGGTTACAGAATGGAGGGCGTGGAAATATCATATTTAAATGGGTTGGAGAAGAAATCGTAGATGATGTCATTATATGTATTGATGTAGATTTTGTTTTATGTATTATTATTATGTTGTCTGTGTGTGTCAATTGCATGACTTGTCCCAACAAATTAAATTGTTGTGTGAAACAATACAAAAATTTAGAAATTTATGTTGCTTTCAAAACTGTATGGTGTAGTAGTGGTGTTGTTGTTGATAGGGAGATAATCATCGGGCACAAAAAATGCTCCAACATGGATTCTAGGTCATTGGTTTGAACACTCTCGAAAATATTGGGCATTCATTTCTTTCTTGGGCATGCCATCCCCCTCCTTCGACTTTATCTGGCTTCTGCCCTACTTCCATTTTTAGAAACAACCCCCTCCCTTTGTTTTTTGGGTCGGGCGTAGATGATGTTTTTCTAGATATCTCGACTTCACCATAACAAATAAACTCCAGAGCCATAGGAGATCCAGAGTTTTGGATTATACCTTTGACTTATTACATGTGACTTGAGCCACAAGGAATTGAGAATGGATCTGAATTTGACTCTACATGCATATTCAATGTAAGTTTTAAACCTGTGAAGTAAAGCAATGCATATAGATTCTTAAGCAATACAAAAATTAATCAATGGCTCATACACAAAGTACACAAAGATTTTATATCGGAAACCCTCAACCGGGAAAACCTTTATTATTTTCATTATATCGAATTTCACCATTCACCATACAATATATATAATGTTTTTAGGTATTCCGTAGATACCAAAACCCTAATCCCTTAATCCGGGATCAATTTACAAATCCACTAAAAATAGCAAAAAACCACCCAAAAAAAAAATCGGGGCGCTACGCATAACCAGGGGGGGCATACCTGCCCCCCCTAGGACCCCCCTAGGAAAGCGTCCGACGCACACGGCAAAGCTCTAGGTGAAGGGATCGTTAGACGTAGTTGTCGTATCTGATGCGCCCACACACACACACATGCGAAGAATATAACACATACCCAACATTCTCCCACTTGTTGTTTTCTTTGCATCCAGGGGTCCAGGGGATTATATAGTCAACAATCCAGGGCAGCAATGCCCATTGTTACTCGACACCAGGAGAACTTTTCTGTGCTCACAGACTTTGTCAATGAATCTGCAACATTCTTCAAAGTGTCAACCTTTTCCAGCAACACCTTCTTTTTCTAAAACATGTCTCTCACAAAGTGATATTGAACATCAATATGCTTTGTCTTCGAATGATAAGTTGGGTTCTTTGCCATGAATATTGCACTCTAACTGTCACAATCTAATCTCACTGCTTGTTGTACCAACCCAATACCTGAACACAATCTTTGTAACCATACTGCTTCCTTGCTTGCATGTGTGGCTGCCATGTATTCAGCTTCTGT
>SNQJ01S0233278.1:0-14053 GCA_010110895.2 Picea sitchensis | reverse complement strand
ACTTTGTAGTTAGAAACTGACTTGGCCAATTTATATGTTCCTCACATAGAGTGATCTCGACTCGCTCATACTTCCTCGGGATACTAACTATTATATTGATTCGTGGTTTAACACTCGATTGGTCCATGATCTCATTTAAAGAGTATGGAGGGTCATTCACGATCGATTGTGATAAATTCTCTTGTAAAATCTCTCTCTGTAGTCTTTCTTTGTGACATTAACCGCCTAGTGTCATTGGTTTGGGCTGCGGATGTTTCCAGAGGGTTTTACCACGGAAAAACATCAGGCAGGTTGATCTTTGATCCGGTTATGTGAGTGAGCCATCAAGGTGTTCGTCCTCTCCTGGAATACATGTGTTGTCGAACATGGTATCGAGATCCGCTTGAAGACCCTCTCCCATTGTAGATCGAGATCGTGAAGCCGAGCTGCCTCATCTCCCATTTTCTGGAATTTTTGTACATTTTGGGGCTGAAAGGACCGTTCCATTAATTCTGGAGCATGCTTTTCATTCAATAACACTTTTCGCTTCACTCGGTGTTGTTTCGCTTGCCCAAGATACCTACTTCTATATTACGTAATCCTGAGGTATAAAGTTTGAAGACGCATTTTTAAATTTTGCAAAGTTTTGATTTTATTTCGGCTTGTATTTTTTCCTAGTTCTACTCTTTAGATCTCATGTATGCTATTTGCCCCGTGCCTTGTGTGATTTCGGCAAATCAGAAATAGATAGGGAAAAGGTGCATCTTCCTGGGTAAGCTAACCGAGATCTAACCCTTTGTTGTCATCTAGAAGCTTAAATTTTTTTTGTGTGAAAAGAGTTTTTGGAGCAAGCTCTAAACAAAAACAACAACAAACAACACCCCCAATCCTCCTTCCAAACATTACACATGTTTTGCTAGACCGCTTGGTTAAAACTTGCTTTATTAAGTAAGAGAGACTTGAACTCAAGACCTCTCTTTGTTACTTTTGAAAAAGTTCATGCTAAAATTGTAAAGTGCATTTCACTTCAAGTATAAAAGTGAATCACTATAAGTAGCTTTATATTTCACTCTTTGGGAGTTATTTTGCATGCAACTTTTCTCATATAAGGTAAATTCCGCCTGTAAAAGTGATCCCCACTTTTATAAAAGTGGGTCACTTTATAAAGTAACTTCTACACTATCACGTGGTTATTTGGTCAACGTTTATGCCTTTTTTTTTTTAGGGGCATAACTCTCACATCGGTTCAGCAGAGGTGCAGTTTTTTTTAAAACCGCATAAATTTTGAGATCTTTCCATCCAGATCATTAGTTTCTGTGGCTTCACATGCATTATCTGGCTATTTAATATGGCTTCTACAAGAATCGCCATGCTTTACTTCAATGATAACTACTTCCAATGAGATCCCATATGGAAGATTTACTAAGAAGTAAATGATTGTACTTGATTACCTTGGGAAGGAAAAAGAACCCACTGGTGTTGATAAGAAATTAAAATGGAATAATAGGAATGACGAAGCACGTGGACTAATTCACAACCTCCTGATCGAAGGTACCATCTTCAAGGAGTTGATGATCCCTAAGAAGCTTGGGACAAGATTGAATCCTATTTGGTAAACTCAATATTAGCCCGAGCACATCAGTTAGAAAATCAAATAACGACCTTGAGTCCAAGTGATTTTTCTTGCCTTGAGACCATCTATCTAAGTTTAAAACACTCGCATCTCTTTATGTATAGAATGCAACATAAAAATGAAGGAACCGCTGTATTATTTCTTTATTCTTTCTAATATTAGTAGTGCATATTATGTGTTTTTATATACCTTCGCTACAAAGAGGCTTTAGGGAAAGTTTATGTAGAACCCACTTTTGAGTCTTTGTAATTTCTTTGATTAGAGAGGAAGATAAGTTTCTACAACTTGAGTGATCAACACCGGTGTACCTCAAACAAAGCCTTAGTTGCCCAAAGCAGAAAAGATAAACCCAAGTATCCTGAAAAACAACATCCCTCGCTACAACAACAAACAACCTAAGGGGGCCAAACCCGCCGATAGCTTCAAATTCTAATGGTGACAAAGGATCAAAATATAAAAAGAATACCACCAAACATTGCAACTTTTGTAATAAAGATGGTCATGATGAGTCCAGATGTTTCAAGAAGATGGCAAATTTTGACATACGATGAAGAAGCACAACATCAATATTGATTCCTCTTCTCTTTCTTCTCATGGACATGCACTTCTTCCTTTTGTTTCTCCTTCCACACCTCTACTACTACTTCTTCCCATGAGTGGCTTATTGATTCAGAGCATCTTATCATATGCATAAGGATAAAGTCATATTTTCTGGTCTAAAATGAATGTAACACCAAGGAAACATTTGTTGGTGATGAGCACACGTAAACTGAACGAAGTAAATATTTTTTGATAGCTATTTTGGAAATGACGATGCTGATAACTTTGCATACAACTTCATTTGAGGAAGCAAATATATGGTTGGAATAAGTACGACTCCAGTCGCAATGGAAATGGTTTCATTTGATTTCAAGAAATTTCATTTTGATCCTTTTCTAGACCTAGGAATCCTCCTAGATACCTCCCCACTAAAGGAACTTTTTGTCCCCAAAAGGTTACCAACCAGCCAACAAGCTTGGGATAGGCCACCCAACTTATCCTCTGTCTCTGAACTATGTCATGTGCACTTGTCTCTATCAAGATCAAATGTAACACAACCATGAAAACTAACAACATATCGTTAGCAATTTGAACCCCGCCACATTTTATCAAGCACTATCATCCATGTAGAAAAACATTACTAATGATAGTATAAAAATCATGACTGCAAATGAGTTGATATAATTTGTAATATTTGCACCACATGAGCTTATCTTGAAGTAAAATGTGATTGATTTTCCATTAACAATCATTTCTTGCTATTTCTTAGATCCATGATTTTTATTTGAAACAATTATAGGTTTGTTTCTTGCTTGAAATGCCTTCTTTAATTGTTCCTTTATTTGAGGAGTTGTATTTTCCTTAACATGATGAGCATGAACCACATAATCTTGACCTGCTTGGTTAATTGATATTGATTCTTTGTTTTGTAGAAGATTGTCTTACCACTCATATAGGTATGGACTACCTAATACCATTCCACGTTCACTTAACGGAACTACATCACATGTTACCTCATCCACATACTTAGATGAAGTTGTAAATTTGATTGTGCAATTAATGTCATGTGCATTTGATGATGATTGCTTATCCATTTAAGTTTGTGCGGCTTATGATGTAATTTGTTTTTAATCCCAAATGCTTAACTAATTATTATGAAATTAGATTAGATCGAGATCCATTGTTGATTAATGTGTCCACATTAGTGTGTCGCATGATGGTCCTATATGAAACAAGTTACTTCTACAATCAATTCTTCACCAATTTTTAATTGCCATACCAACCAATGAAACCTTTGATTTATCAATTCAATCCAATCCTGCATGTCGGTCGTGGTTTCAAGTGCTGTAACTGCTTTTCCTCCCTTTATTTTCCTTTAACCACTTCGGTCTCTTCTATGCAACTGCTAACATCTCGCCCCTACTATCTCCTTTCTTGCAATTTTTGCAAGAGGGCTTCTCTTCCCTTTGATCGCCAATTTAACTTGCCAACATTTTTTTCCTCATCATGTCCCTCTTTCCTTGAAGACGATTCTCATGATACACCTACTCTCCTTGCTTCAATATATGTCTCTTGAACAAAAACCTCATCATAGTTAGTGGGTCCAAACATGGTAATGGCAAGAGCTTCTAATATGTGTGCATGTAAACCTCCTATATACTTCTTAAGGGTTTCCTGTGTATGTAAATGGATATATAACATCAAAGCCATCTTACAAATCCATTTGTATACCCCTTTCATTGTTTGTCCTTTTCTTAGTTTTAAAGATTCACTATTTCTTTTTATTTGGCACCCAAAAGGATAGAATTGTTTCCTATGTGCAAAATGTGAAGTTTGTCCATGATGGAAATACATCAATTTGTTGTAGTTATGTTTTTCCAACTTTCTTTGCCACTGTGATGAGAGTTGTACATGCAAGTCTCAAAGATGACAACTTGATTTGTGTAGCCTCATCCTTGATATGTTGCACACTACAATAAACCTCCATCTGCCTAACCCAATTTTCAAGTCTCTTTGTATTAATTCTACCATCATATATGGGTAACTCAAATTTAACATCAGTTTTAATAATGGCATTTCATTCTATGTTTATGAACATGTTTCTGCATTGTATTTAGAACTTGAACTGAAGAAGAAGGAGAAGGAGGAGGTGACGCATGGAGGTGAAGGAGGAATCTGAGGAGGATCCTCCCCTTCAATTTTTCCCTTTGGGGATTCACCCAAACCGGGTCTCTTTCGTTCCTTGTAATCCTCGTACAAAACTTTCATCGTCTCCAATATAGCAAAGAAAGTTTTTTCAAAACTTTTCTCATCCCGAAAGCCCTTCCCATGCCATCTTGTCACTCTGAGAAATCCCTTCTCAATCCACTCAATGGATTCTCTTCAAAAATATATTCTGACCATCAGTGAAGCTTTTCCCTAGTTACCGTGAAAAATTCAAATTCCAAATGTCAACTAGATTTGATACCAATTTTATTCTAAAGATCTTTAATGACTATGGTTGAGTTATTATGTATGTGTTCACAACCAATAATGAAGCTTTAATGAAAGAGGAAGAATATATGAGAATATATCACAACCACATAAACATGTAATAAAATGAAGCACCAATATCAACAAACCATAATACTAATGTGATAACAGAGTTCAACAATCTCGCTTCTACATCTCAGCCTTTTATCTTTAGTGGATGAGGCTTTCTTTATTTATGTTCAAAGCTCAATAAGTAAATCACAGAAGTGCCAAAAGGCAGATTGATTTGGTCTTGTTCTCCCATATCTATAGAACCCAACATAAGAAACAAAACTCAAATCGGATGACTAAAGCTCCCATAAATGGCCTTAAAGGTGCCTCCTCATCAACTTCCCTGCATAAAATGGCTTTGGTTTGGCTTTCCTTCAACATAATTATTCTTTGAATCTCTCTCATGGCCTCAATAAGGCATGTTTTATATAGATCCGGAGTTGCTTATCATTCCCCAACTCCCTCCCAAGATCTCGGGTCTTCCCGCAAGATCAATATCCCCCAAAACATGGCAAAATCTAAATTACATGCATAAAATAAAAATATATATCCATAAACATATGGAAAAAACCCACTTTTTGCAACAAAAATCAAAATTAGCCCAAGGGGATGAGCTGCATGACATATAGGTTCATGGTCATAAGGCGGCCAAGCACCAACCCAAAGGGCTATGCGATGCCCCTTCTCTGAAATCAAAGGTCATATGGCATATAACCATAGAACCATGCCCCCATACCTTTAGATTATGGTTATAGCCCCGGAGTATAGGGTGGTTGGTGCATAAGATACACACCTATACCATTGCGCCAAGAGTAGCGCCAAAATCTTATGGTTATGGTGGTATAGTAAGTCCCAGTTCGCTTTTACTGGGTCTTATGTGCAATGATGAGTTCATGAAGCCATGCAGCCCCAGCCCCCTTCCGTCTCCAATACTCATACAATACACTTTAACTATTACAAATCGAGTATGGTATATCAAGAGATAACATGGCGCATTGGTCAATGAACCTTTACACCTCTGCCAATAGGTCATGGGGTCAAACCCCAAGAGCTCCAATTAATTTTTCCGTTCAACCAGTGATGGGGTGCCACATGGCAACCCATGGGTTCATCCATGTGGCACCCCTTTCATTGGTCCTCAATGATGCCATGTGTCAATGTTGTATTGGTCCACCATGTGCCCCTTGGTGAAGTGGGATTAGTTCTTGTCACTACCCAGTCACCCTGCTACCTGTGCTGCCACATGTCACTTTGTTGATGTCAAAATGATGTATACTAATGGTGGTGTCAGCATGACATCATCATTGACTTTTTCCAGTTGACCTGTTAACTTTTTAGATGTTTGGGAAAATGATCACCATGCTTATAACTCGCATACAAATCCCGCTTGAGGAAGTAAATATATGGTCTGAATCGCCATGGACGGAATTAATTTTAATTCATAACTTTCATTTTTAGCCTTTTTGAACCTAGGGAAGTCTTTTGCATCCACTATACATCACGTAATGTGCGCCTTGAAAACACCTTCCACAGTCTATCACTTAAAATGGAGAGGTCTGCAAAAGCTAAGGACCCCGAAGTTGAGGTACCAACTTACCCATAGGGGCCCACATAACTCTTTGGTGTTTCATCCCTAGGGTTAAGTTTTTTAGATTTCTATGGTTTTGGCATTCATGAGTCATGTTAAAAGGCCTTTGGTGCCCCATTATAACCATCCCTACTGCATGAATGCATAGGCAAACCACATCTCTTCTCGTAGATAACTACCACCAGCAAGTTGTTTTCAATTTTGCAATTTTACAGCTTCAACCTATTTCATTTATTCGGTATAGGAAGATATTGTCTAATTTGATATTTACTAGTTCTCCACGGCCCATGTGTTTGTTGCGTTTAGTCTGTTAATCAATTCGTTTTGAGCATAAATCTGGATCACCAACCTTGAGACTTAGGAATATTTTGGGTGAGGATGGAGCAAAACCACATAAGATTACTCAAGAAGGGGCTCTCCTTTCATGGGTTGGTTCTAATAATTTCTATATTTACCCATTAAGTTGCATAGTAATTCATGCCACAAATATGATATATAATCCACACTTTAAGTAGCTTGAGTAGAGAATATATTGTACCAATAAATTGGACAATCGATCATTTTCTTATATTTTTCTATGTAATGCCTACCCATTTTTTTATTCATTAAGCAAGTTGGTCCACTTGGCCAGCCACACTCTGGGCCATAAATAATAATTGTTATTGTGGAAAACAAATGGTGTATATTTTGCTTAGTAGTCCATTGTCTCTAATACCACAAATGTGTTGAACCTACACAAAATAGATCTAGCTAGGAAAATACTACACACATTGTTAGAAAAAGGGACCGGAGCAATAAAATAAACAAATGCAGTAAACAAAACACTTAAGATACACAATACAATAGATACACATTTATACGTGGTTCACCCAAGCAGGGCTATGTCCACCATAAAAATTTCCAGTCCTTCCTTTATTATTATCCAACATATGAAGGGATACAACCTACAAGAAACCCATTGTAACTTCATCTCTTTCTCTCGCAAATTTCATTCATAATACAATATTTGCTATCATACTTAGACGCAATACATTTCCCCCACAAGAGGGTTGCCTCTAGGAACCCCAACACATAATTTAATGGCACCAGGACCTTATAATGAATGGTCTAGATTTACAAATAAATGCAAATATACATTTTTACAAGGTATTCTTTCCTTGGGGACTACCAACTCTCGCTGTGGGCCCGCTTTGCTCCTCGACCATTCTCGCAGAGGGGGTAACTCCTCCCTCTGTGACTCCCCCCACGGAAGAGTGTACATTAAGGGGGGTGTAAAGTCTCTCATGGAGTATAAGCAACGGGTCAAAAACAAAGACCAAGTGAATCAGGAAGATTATCAGCCTCCACAACCAACAATACATTTGTAGAGAGAAATTGAGGAAGAAGAAGCAAGAGAGAAAGAATAGAAGAATTCTAACCAAAATGAATAATGAATAATTTCTATATTATATAATTTCCTTTGTATAACCTAATTAATGCTAATTAGAGGAAAATTGTTGAAATGGATACTCTGGACACCTAGAAGGGGGTTTGAATCAGTGTCACAAAACTTGGACAATTTTCCACTTTTCATAAATTAACCGAACAACAAATATTATTTCATTTTCTCAATAAATATATATACAGTTTAAATACCTTTACTTATTTTTATTTAAATTGAATGAATACATGAGATCAATCTTTGAATTTCATCCTAAACAATTATGAGAGACCCAAATGCATGTTACATAAGACCCATCTTGTAGTTCTCAGATCCAAATGAGAAATGAGGAATCCAACCTCATAACAAGTCCCAGCTTGTTGATCTCAACACCAACCTAGATGTGAGGAATCCAATCCTCATACAAGACCCCAACTTGTAAATAGGCACCAACTTGACATAATGAACTTTCATTTAATCCATTAGTGGCAGGCAATATATACTTCAACAAATTCAACCGGTGACTTCTTCTTTATCATCAAATTTCTATCTTTCTTATTTATATATAGTCTTCCAACTGGTGTGAATTGAATCATTGCATCGCTTCATTTTGAACCGTTGTACCTTTTCATTTAAATGATAATATTAACTTTAAATAATATCATTTTTCCTTTATCCTTTATTCATAATGCTCATGAATTAACTCTTTAATCATGAATCTGTGTCGGTTCTTTTGTCTTCAAGGAGTCAATTCATAGACACATGGATCTACCATCATATCGCTCTCATGCTCTACCAAGACTTTTGTTCACCAAAATATCATATTTGATCTCTTATCGATTCTCTGCATTGTTCTAGTGTTAACTCTCTATTGAATTAAATCTTTATGAGGCGCTCCTTCAAACCATTTTCATATGATCACATGCTGTGTCCATGGGCTTATCAATTTAAGAGTCACTTCATTTTACCCTTATTTCTCTATCCCATACGACCAAATGCAGACCGCATCGATAGGCTAAATAAGTGTTTGATCACTTGTCAATATCAATGATCACATTTTAATTTCACGATGATATGGACAACTATTACTTCGTGGACTTCGTCCTTCATGAATTCCAACCTCTATAATATTTCAAAGAAAATTTCTTCGTAGTAGATCAGATGGTCATTATTTGTTCTTCCGTTAGTCGGATGATCCTGGTTTGTCTAGAGGTTTTGGAAACAAATCAACAATTACAACTTAATCAAGAGTCGAGATGAATGACTCTCATTTACTTCGTAGCTTCGAGACTTCAATTTTACTGGTATGAAACTTTCGGCAAAACTCCCTATGACGTGAACTTATTGACATCACTCATTTACGGTTCGGGCCATGGTTTCCATGTGTCACCCGTGATTCAAGGATTTCATAATATACCCTGAAATGTAGATTTCATCTTGACAATTGTCATTATCTGACTGTGCCACGTTTCCTTGTTGACGTGGTTTGCCAACTTGGTTTGACACATGTCCTTGTAGACGTGATCTTCTAACTTGGTTCTACTTGATCTAACGATCATCGCATTTTTTTCTAGATCTGATGGTCCTTATTCGTTTCGGATTTCAGGCTTCGGGTAGTTCAACTTTTAAGTTGCCAATTTTTCAAAGTGAGATTCCCTGAAGTGTAATTTCACAAATTTTAATCCGAAATGAATGTTGTTCATCGATCATGAAATTAGATCAACAAATTGATCTTTCTATGATGCAGTTTTCCTTGGTTTAAATCCAACGGCTCTCTCTTTCACTACACTTCACTTTGAAGTGATCCAACTAATCGCCTTCTAGAACTGTGACGTTTGAGATCCTTTCTTTATCCTATCCTCACCGCGATCCAACGACTTTCAAGAATTTGGATATTCGAGATCTCAACCCTTTTCTTATCCTATCGTCTAATTTAAAGTGATCTAACGACTATCGGATATTCAAGTATTTGAAACTCTCATCCCTTTTACCTTGCTTATTCTATCCTCCCACTCAACTTGATCCATCGGTCGAGAATGGTCCCGGAGTAGATAAATGATCAAGGATGATTGCGGGCTCCAAAACTAGCATGACATTTGTTCGACATCGAAGTTTTGCAATGTTCCACCGGTATGGAGTCGATGCCAACCGTAGATCTATATTGATCTGGATGACCATCGACTACCGATGTGGATTCCGTAACCATAACTTTTGATTTTACGCATCACCCAAACTCCGCGAATTGAAGTTGTGCGATTGTTGGTGGATCAACCCACAATCATCGATCTTTGAATCTATAAGGTCCGGGATAGCCCCAACTACTGCGGATTGGAAATAACACATTGTTTATTTTTCCTTTCTCTCTCATCAATCTATCCATGTCTTTGATCTAGCGCTTGTGTATCCGAAGGTCATGACTTAATATGATTGTTTGGTGGATCAACCATAGTCATCAATATTTGAGTTGATGAGATCCCACGAATTTAAACAATTGTGGGATTCAAAATAGCGTGTTTAATTCCTCCTTTGCTCAAGTACCATCCATGTCATTGATCCGGCTTGCATATCCGATGATTACAACTTGATCCCATCGCTGGACCAATAATTCAAATGTTCCTTAAGCCTACCACCATATGACCCATGTTCGCTTACATGAGACGACAACACTGGCCAATTTCTTGATCGAATCCATTTCCAAAGGTTTCTCACCTTTCCGTAATCGACCAACTTCAATATTTCCATCGATCCCAACAATATTCCTACAATGTGCTCTTCCTTCCGAGATTTAATCTCTACATATTGTCCTGACATTTTCATTTTTTGCATACTTTCAATGCGCTTTCCCTTTTGATATTTGATCCCTACATACTATTTTACATTCTCTGCTAACTGATTGCTGTAATACAATTTCATCTATGAGCAACTCAAAACATACCCATCATAACAACTTATCATCACACCATATCACATCATTGTTGACATCAATGACAACATACTAATGACAATATGTCCAACACCCCTCATTGAGGGGAACACACTAACTTCATACACAAACTCCCTCCAGGATGATGCTTATTCAGTTACTTCCCCTTGGTTATCAATGTTGGTTTCTCCCTTTATGATCAACCTCTGTTTGTCTCCATTTTGTTGACCAAAATATGAACTTCAGTAACACCTCTCATCTATGTCGCCATAATTGAATGACTTCCAATAATATGCTCTCTCCCATCACTCAATTTTACCCTTTGTTTATGAAATGGTATCTCTTCCTGACAAGGTCCCTTCTCCTATTAATTTTAAAACTCTTTGGCATAATCCTTTGATTTTGTAGAGCCCAATTTAAACCTTTTTTTGTATTTTTCTTTTACAACAAATTACGACTTCATTAGAATTTGATATTGTCCCATATTCCTTTATAGGTACTTTCTTTTCTTAAGCTTGATTTATTTCATATTGAATTTCCTCTCATTTCCTGTTGTTCACACAAATTAGACAAGAACAACAACATGGCTAAAAGGTATTAGCCAACATTTTCTTTATTCACTCCAATGTTACATATTTATACATAATGGGTGATGCCACCTCATAGAGATTTTCTCTAGATCCTAAAAATCATGCATGATGACTAGGCTAAGTAATCTAACTAACTCATTAGTCATGACTTGAGGATATATTTACCAACATCCCAAATGAATAATACAAATATAGGTGATAATTAGACTTAGTGGATCAATTGGTAAAGGTAAGCCATGGGCCTAACAATCCCCCTCAATCACAAGTCCGATAAAAAATACCAACAATAAAGCAACCAGACAATTCCAAGGTTCTACATCAAACCTTGTATCGAGCCTCAATGAAGAAACTCCACTTAAAACCGCCAATCGATGTTTGTGCATGTTCATTTGAAATGAACCGATGAGAGTTGAGATATGGAAGTGAACATTTGTAATATCTGAACATTCCCTTATTGTTTGACAATTTGATCATTTTCCAAGTATTTTAGCTAGAAGAATCTGATGCCTGTTGCTAATTTGTGAACATGTAGTATCACCACTTCTACTATCGTATCACCAGTGCTCTCAGACTGGTTTGGGATGACCACTAACCAATTGATACCATGTAATTGATGGATTTTGGATTACCACTAACCAATATTGACACTTTTAGGGTGTCCAACAACATCCCAATGTATCATGTGTGTATGATTCAATTTCAAGTCATTGAACCATAATCCTCCCAAATTCTACCATCTTTGGAAAATCTCACTATGTAATCATGTGAGCCAAGATGCATGCAAATTGTTTACTTAATGTAAACACCAATCTGATGAGAGAGAACCAAGAGAAGTGAGTCAACTACAAGTTTGACACATCCCCAAAAATGCCCGGGCAACTCAATCAAATGTCACGCTGCAATGAAGAAGGAACCTCTTGTCCTCTGCTAGATCGAATGACCATCCATGTGAACCAAATGTCCACATCACGCTCTCCCTGTAACCAAAATCAAACATCCTAATTATGTATGATTCAACGTAAACTTATTGAACCAAAATTCAGCCAAAGTCTGGCTAATTCATGTAATCAGAAGTTGCCCATTTGGCAAATTTCATGCCTATCCGGCATACTTGATGTTTTTTGTTGTCTAAACTTTCTTTTCTGAAAACCATCTTCAATTCCATAATCACTCCCCTTTGTCAACCTAAAGGAGAGACCAAGCAAGTGGTTTCTTGAACCATCGTCAATGGAATTTTTAACTTCACCCCTTAAGGTACATGAGAGTTACATCATTGTACATACCTCCTTCTGGAGAGCTCAGTGTGATTCATACTTGTTCCATTTGAGTACAAATACAAAGTGGGTATGCAAAACCACATGTTATCTCATCCCGTGAGGGCCATGCTCGAAAGCTACAACATAAGGTAAATCACTATGTGGTAAAAAATGTTATGTGCTACAAGGTTGATCTTTACTTGAGATTGAATTTCTACTTTAAGACTTATATAATGGTTTGGTTATTGATGAATTACTTCCATGGATCAATCCACTCATAGTGAATTCTCAATTCAAGTGTGCTTCTCTGTTGAACATCTATCTCAAGAATGGTTATGCTTGCCACAATGTCGGCAAGGATGGAGATCAAAACAAAAATTATCCATGTGACCAACTCGATTACAATGTTGGCACTACACATTATGATGCTGAACTTGAACAAAGGAAGTTGAAAGTTCTTGAAGGAATCTGGCACTTTGGAACTTGATTGGTCTGGAATATGAAAGGTAACTTTTTTGTCATATCCAAGTCCTGTTCTATTTTTTGTTGTAGATGATTTCTTCCCAAGGTTCACACGGGCTTGGAAAGTATATTCTAAACCTGTTGCTTTGAAAACCGTGGAAGTGGGTTTTATCAGATGTTGATGCATCATTGAAAGGTTTTCTATTAACCTCAAAAGAAAACTCTTGAACTGTAGGGTTCATGAATAGATTCAACTGCGTCTGAAACTGATTCTGCCATCACTCATGGTTCCTTCACCGACCTGGATCAAAAGCATCACTATCATCATCATCATCACTACTACTGGCTATCATTATAGAGAGGGCTGTGTTGAACAAAAACTAGTTCATGCAACACTTCCCTGGTTGTTGATTTTTGAGATCTATCAACTCATCATTCAATAGCTGGATAGAGATTGAAGAAGTCTAAATTTATCTCATGTCACTTGCAAACAAGTTAGCACCGATTGAAGAGTTTCTTTTCTTAATGTCATTGTGTTGTCTTCAGTAGTGTTTATTAGAGTGTTCATTAACTCTAATAATTCGAGACTTCTAGCCATTTTAAAACACTAAAAAGGTCTCCTTGTGTTGGTAGATCCTTATTACAATTCTGACCTACGTATTAGTTGGATTATCTACAACCTGCTCAATTCTCAAATTTGAACTCTATGCTTGCTTCTATCTACCACTGAATTTATTTCTTCAGCTTGTAACTCGGCCAATTGAACTTCTTTCTTTGCTTTCTCACAAGAAGTTGAGGATGTCGGTTACCATCTAAAAATGCATCCCAAAGTATTACAATGATATGAGTTTCAAGTAATCATCCTCGTCAATTATGACTCCAAAATGACTCTAGGGTGTCTGCCCAGCCTAAAATGCACCTTATGACAGTTCAATTTCACTTGATTTATTAACACAAGTAAACTTACCAAATGACCATTTGCAAGTTACAATAAATCATGATTCAAAGTTGAATTGATCTCTTCAAATTTGATGATGTTTTCGGGACCAAGTCACGTCCACTATCCTTCCATTAAAGCAAGCTTTTATTTGTGCATTGTTGATGGTGAGTTTCATAATTTATCTTCACAAGCTTTGATT